>JAAKBH010000730.1:0-35000 GCA_019776075.1 Amaranthus palmeri
AAACAAATTGTTGTAGGAGACGATCCTTCAAAAAGACACATACAATGGGATAGATATCCCAATTAATTAATATAAATTAAATTTTTTGTTTTGGGGTCGTCTCTTTAAAAGACGATCTCTCACAATAATTGCTGGTAGATTATTTTGGTTATTTAATTTTCACCTTATTTTTCTTTATTTTCGAAAACTATATTTATTAAGAAAAATTAAAATCTTATATACTACTAATGAGCACTAAATTAATATCAAATTATTTGTATATACTACACCTATTAATATGTTCAAACAACTTTGATCAATTAATCAGATAATAAGACAAATATAACCAAAAAGTGTAATCTAAAGTGCTTAAAGTGTTACTATAGACCTAAGGTAACACTTTTTTGGGTGCTACATCTGGCGGTGTTACCTATTTTCTTAAGTAACACTTTTACATGCATATGGTAACACTTGTAAAAGTGTTATTTCAAATAACTTTAGGTAACACTTTTTTTGCATATGTATCATTTTCATAGTGTTACTTATCGTTACTTATGTAACACTTTTTATAATTAGGTATCACTTTTTCATCTCATCAAATTTAGCTATTGTAACACTCTTCAATAATGTACCACTTTGAACTACTTTATGTAACACTTTGTTGAGGATTAGGTAACATTTTTTTCATATTAGGTAACACTTTTTCATTTAATCAATTAAATGTAACACTTTTAAAAAAAACTAAAATTTTTGCAATTAATTGTTGCTCGAAGGAATCGAACACGCAATATCTGTGTCCCAGCACCTCTAATATTGATTCGCACCCACTACCAACTGAGATGCATGATATTAGTGATTTATTATGAAATCAAATGTATATATTCCTGTTTGCAAACAACTATAAATACATACCACACTATATAATCTTAATCTAAATCATTCAAAGTTATATATCTTGGATAATTATTTAATAGTTGTAAATTTTGAAAAATTAATTAGCCTGACTTGGATAATATAAAATATTAAAAATAATTTGGGGTCAATATCAATATTGTAAGAAGATTAAATTAACTAAAATTCAAAAGTTATTGGAAAAATTGTTTCTAAAAAGCCAACCTTTTGGCCATCTGCAAATAAAGAGTTAACGTTTCATTTATTCAATAAAAAGACAACCTTTGTCTCATTTTTGCAAATAAAGAGTCAACATTTCATTTATTTACTATAGCAGGTATGTTTTCAACTCTAAATTTATTGAATAAATGAAACGTTGACTCTTTATTTGCAAAAATGAGACAAAGGTTGTCTTTTTATTGAATAAATGAAACGTTGACTCTTTATTTGTAGATGGCCTAAAGGTTGGCTTTTTAAAAACAATTTTTCCAAAGTTATTTTGTTAATTTATGATTTGAAAAATAAAAAAATAATAAATAAGTAAAATAGTGTTACAATTGGGTTAGTATTATAAAAAGTGTTACATATTAATTAGCGTTACCAATTGTTAAAGTGTTACGTATTAGTGTTACCAATTCTTAAAGTGTTACATATTAGTGTTACCAATTATCAAAGTGTTACATGCAAGTGTTACCAATTTTAAAGTGTTACATATTAGTGCTACCACATTTGAAAGTGTTACATATTAGTGTTACCAATTATTAAAGTGTTATATACAAGTGTTACCAATTTTAAAGTGTTACATATTAGTGCTACCACATTTGAAAGTGTTACATGTAAGTGTTACTAATTTTAAAAGTGTTACATGTAAGTGTTACTAATTTTAAAAGTGTTACATGATTGTTTTACTTAAAGATAAAGTGTTACAAAAGTGTTACCTAATAGTTTTAGGAAATTGGATATCAAAATGTGTTACCAATATGTGTTACCTAAAGTCATTTTTGTACTAGTGAAATAAAAACTCCCTGCGTTCTTATTTCTTCTTTCCATTTCTCAATGTTTTTTCCATTATGAATCTTTCTATTGCTAGACAATTTTATGGACAAAAATAACCTTAGTTGTCTAACATATCTTATTACTAAAAGGTCATTATGCATATTAACATTTTTAACCCAAAAAAAGTATTGTATTCTTTCATATTAATAGTATCATTCATGCATTATGATTCTTTTTTTCAAGTCTTCGTAAATAACAGTGATTTATGAAATTAACAAATCACCTTTTGTGGTAAAATTTGATAGGGTGAGAGTTTTATGTTTAATTTATCTTTTTTAATTTTATTTATTTTCTTTTTTTTTGTCTTTTTGTGATGATTTATAATTCAATTATTAATTAGAAACAATTGTTTTATTTAAAAAATATTTTACTCCTTTTAATGCATTTAAGCTACATCATCAACTGATAATGAATTATATAAAATATTAATACTTTGTTAGTATTGTTCTTGGTTCCTCCTCATATTCCAATAAGAACATAAAGAATCCAATACTTTGAATAAACATATACCAATCTTAAAATAAACAACTATTCTTGTGAGAGATCGTCTTTCAAAGAGACGACCTCAAAACAAAAGACTCATGCTTTTATTTCTCTCTAATTTGTATTAATTGGGCCATTTAGCCCCACATATCTAATGCGTCTCTACAAAAGACCATCTCTCACAATAATTTATGTAAAATAAATTAACCATTTTTGTTGTTCCAACATGTAATCTTAAGAGGCCCTCTTTAAGCATAGACAATAAAGGATAATAATATGAAAAGGCATATGAATTGTCAACACGAGATTGGCCGAATGGAAGATAAGTAAATGAAGGATGGATTGTGTTGTTGAATTTAAGCCATTCAAGGTGGCCAAACCTATAAAGACCGTGTCAAATGCTGACCTCAGGGACTGAATAGTTGCTGTCATAAACAAACAAATAATAAAAACAAAAGCTACCTTTGAACCAATTAATTTTTGCCATTACATACTCCCCTTTTTATCTTATAAATTTTCTTCATTTTTTTTTATTTTAAATTAGTTCTTCCAAATTTTATTAATTGCTACAAATAATAGAATCTTGTGATATAGATAGTGACACTTTGTGAATTAAAATATCACTATTTATAGCAACTAATTAAAGGCAGATAAAGTATAATTTAGACTCTAATTTTAATATTTATTTTTAACTTATATTTTTGTTATCTTTTTTTTTGACATGATATTTTTGTTATCTATGTATGTATAAATTTTTCTATTTTTTAATTAAATATCATTTTATCGTTGTTTTTAGTTTTTGATTAGATAAAGGTGGGACAAATTTAATATTAGTGACCAATATTAAAAAGGATCATTTTGACTTTTCTTTGCAACTTATAAGGCAAAAAGTAAAGAATTGTCCATATTCATGGTTCATTTCGGATCACTCAATTTTTTCTAGACCTAAAACCGACGATTTCACATACATAGTGATCATATTTCTTTTTAAAATTTTCCTTTATATACGCCATTTATTTTTATTTTTCCTTATATTATTTTTTTTAGACTTGAATGCAAACTTAAAAATAAATAGTTTAATTGTAAGTTTCTAAATATTCTAAAAAGTTGATTTTTAGAAAGTATATATTGAGATAAATCTATTAAGATCTTATATGAATATGTCTTTTCATAGTGAGATTGAAAAAAATCATAGTCTAAAATTCGTAAATTATACATGAGACGAACAACATATGAAAATGAAGGAGTATTATCATGGCCGGTTCTTTGGGCATCTCGGGTAGCCGACCGCAAGTGACCCCGAAATAAGGGGCCTCCTTTTAATATAACGAAGGGCTCCGTTATAAAAGACTACATAAAAAGAAATAGGGCGTCCAAGATCTTTGTTCCGTCCCCGAGTACTATTTTAATTTGGTACAGACATAACCTTTTTAAAATACACAAATTCTTGTGAGAGACGATCTTTTTAAGAGATCATTTATAATTGGGTCGGCCCATTATATATTTTTTAAAATATTAAAAATTGGCCTTAAAAAAGATGTAAGTAGACATTTAAAATATTGAAAATACGCATTAAAGGTACGGTAAGTAAGCATTAAAAATAATGTAATTTAATAGGTATTAAGAATATGATAAGTGTGCATTAACCTTTAATGGGTTAGACTTGAGATACGTCTTTCAAAAAGACGGTCTCTCAAGAAACTAGCTAGCCGTTTAAAATATCCTAGAAAAACTTAAAATTTATTTTTCTTTCTTACATTTAAACCTATAATCCTATTGATATAACCCAACCAACAACATTTCACTAAAATAGCCAATTTATCATTTTTCTTGATCTTTGTATCTTCCCTATAAGGGAGCAATCAAACTTCAATGAGCAAACTAATTGGAAAGCTATTATTAAAGCTTTAGGAAGCTTATCCTACTAATTATACCTTTATAAATTTTAAAATTTTATTTGATTGAATGCAATTTCAATCACTATTTAAAAAAAAACAAATACCTAAGTTTTTAAATATAAGATGCATGGAATAAATTTAAAAACAAGGAAACTATTCCTATTACCAATTCAAATTAATAACAAACTTAGGCTCTTATATTACCAACCCAATTAATTAATTCTTTGGATATTTAAAATTGAATAAGCAATAATCATAAGTACCCTAAGCATAAAGAAACAAGAAATTTGATTGAGAATATTCCTTTTATTCAGCATTAATCAAGTACATACCTAATATTATTGGTGCAAATGTATAGGATTTTACAGTTTATAAGCTCATAATATGTCATACTTCCTCTCATTTTAATGGTAATTACTACAATATATTTTTCACATTATTATTTTAAATTATGATATATCTTTAATTTCATGTTAAAATATTCTAACAAATTATTATAAAAAATATACATTAAGATGAATTATACAAGGTTTTACAGAACTATATTTTACATTATAGATAGAGAATTACATGTCAAATAAGATCAGTTGATGAACTATAACAAAATTAGTGATTGTAACAACTACTCCCTCCGTCCCTTTTTGATTGTCCACTTTAAGTTTGTCCACTTTAAGGGAGAGAAATTTAATTTAGATTTTTGAAGTATATATTAAAGATAAAATATATTCATATGAGATCTTGTTAGATTTGTCTTGATGTAAAGTTTTTTTAATATATAATTTTTATTATTTTTTATGATGCGTACTTAGAGATATTAAAGCTTAAAATTTGCTAAAAAATGCGTGCAAAAGGTAAAATGGACATAAAAAAGGAACAAAAGGAGTATTAAGTATCAAAGGTAGTATATTTTATAACGCATTCAATAGTCATTTATATTTACAAAATGTTGATTTGTAGGAGTTTTTTCTTTTTCTATCCTATTTCATTAATTTCATTTATTATCTCTTGGTGAGGATGGTCAACGTTGATTTGGTCCCTTAACCAACTTTATCAATGTTTTTATCAACGAACACTACTTATTCATTTTTAATTTACTCTTCGGTTCTCTGATTGTTTTCGAATTAAGATATTCAATTGAAGGAGTTACACTAATAAGGTTTTTTGATTATATATATATATATATATATATCTATATATAGCTATATATATATATATATCTATATATATATAAATATATATATATATATATATATATATATATATATATATATATATATATATATATATATATATATATCTATATATATATATATATATATATATATATATATATATATATATAGAAGATAAAATATATTCATCTGAGATTTCTTTAAATTCGTCTTGATGTATAATACTTTTTTATAAATTACAATTTATAATTTTTATGATGCGTATTTACAGATATTACGAATCAAGATTTGATCTGAAAACTATGCGAAAAAAACAAACAAGAAGAACAAAAAAGAACGGAGTGTTGATTGAATTGGTACTTACTTGGGAGATGCTCCAATAAGAAGAAGCTTGTTAAAGAGGTGAGGTCTCTTAATAGAAGCAATGCAACCAATCATAGCAGACATAGAATGACCAACAAAAACACATGATTTTATGTTCATTTCATCCATCAAACTCAACAAATCATCAGAAAAAGCATCAAGAGAATCATACTTTAAGGCATCAAAACTATTGTTACTTTGAACTTCATCATTAAAAGCACCAGAAAAATTCCAATCAAACACTAGAACTTGGTGCTTTTCTTCTAATGGTGCAACAATGTTTTCCCAAAGGGATTGATCTGCACCAAAACCATGTGCTAGAACTATGATTTCGTCTCCGGTACCGGTACCGGAGATTTTTGCATTCATGGATGCTGAAAGACCCTTCAACATCACCATGTCTAAAGATAGTAAGAAAAAAAGAGAAAAAGGAAGGTGATGTGTGTATTGAGTCGAGGTAGGAAAAGAGGTTTTTGGCTTGTCTTAAATAGTGGAATCTTACAAATGATGGGGTCATTACATGTATGTCGATTAGTAAGGATAAAGTGGACTATTTTCTAGAAACTTGAGTTTTTTTTATTAATTTTCATGTATAAAATTAATATTAATTTTGATTGAATTTACATATAATTTAAATTGTTTATGAAGTACTTCTATTATAAGATATTATTGCTTTGATATGTAAAGTAGTTCAAATATCAACAATAAATACATTAGAAGTGCTATGTTATTACTTAAACGGTTAAACCTTTTCCATTTGAAATATTTCATTTCAAGGAGAGAAAAATTTGATTAATATTTTTGAAACATATTTAGAAGATAAAATATATCTATGTGAGATCTCGTTAAATTCGTTTTAATGTATACTTTTTACTATGTATTTTTAAAATTTTTATTTTGTAAATTTAGAGATATTAAGATTTAAAATATATTTTGAAAACTGTGCAAAAAGTAAACGAAAACAACCAAAAAGAATTAAGGAATTATTCATTAATAAACCTTAAACTTTTAGGGTCCATTTTATCTTTAGCTTAATGACTTAAAAACGAATGGGACTGCTCAAAGACTCATAGCTAGTTTTAGTAATGATGAAATTAAAAAATATTCCTATTTGAACTTTTTGCTAAGATAAATACTACCTTCGTTCCATTTTAGTTGCACCATTGGGTTTTGGCACAATATTTAAGAGTTATCAAATCAGAATGGTAAAAGTAGGGATGATGTATGATTGATGATGATATGTGGGGTAGAAATAAAAAAATTATTATAAATAGATAGTGGTTGTGACTTGTAAGTATATTAAATAATTAATGGGATGATGTATGATTGATGGTGATATGTAGTAGGAATACAATGAGGATAAAGTAAGTAGATTATTTTTGCCAAAAATAGTAATGTTGCAAGTAATATGAAACTTCCAAAAATGGTAAGTGTTGCAAGTAAAATGGAACGGAGGAAGTATTTGTTTATAAAATAATTCTCATGTGATTGTGATTGATGGAAATTTTACTTTATATTTTAAAAATATTTTAGAATTAATGTGCTCTCTGATTGGAAACAGTTGATGGTATATATGTTAAAAGCAAGTTAAAATAATACTCCCTCCAATTCACTTGTGTTGTCTCATTTGGGTTGGCACAAATATTAAGAGTGAGTGGTAGTTGGGTATTTTAATTGATTAAATTAATTGTAAAGGTGGTAGTTGAATATTGGGAATTGGAAAAGTGAGGTTTTAATTTGATTAAATCAATTGTAAACGTGGTAGTGGGGTATTGGAAATTGGAAAGGTAGGGAGGATAAGGAAATGGGACAACACAATTGGAGGAAGTATAAGTAGAACTTGACTTAATATAATTGACATGTCATCTAATTAAAAAAAGAAGTAGTAGATGACTCCCTTGGTTACTTTTTGTTTGTTTAACTTTAAGTTTTTTTCTCCATAAAAGAGAAATTAAAGTATATATTCAACACAAAATATATTAATATAGAATCTTGTTAGATTCGTCTTAATGCAAAAATTTTAATATTTAATTTTTACAATTTTTCATTATGCGTACTACTCCCTCCGGTCCAGTTTACTTGTCCCATTTGACCAAACACGGATATTAAGGTAATAGTGGGGTCCATTGGAAAAGGTGGTAGTTGGGTATTTTAATTGATTAAATTAATTGTAAAAGTGGTAGTAGAGTATTGGGAATTGGAAAAGTGGGGGTATTTAGGTAAAAAAGGATAGCCAAAAAAGGAAATGGAACAAGTAAACTGGAACTGAGGGAGTATTAGATATCGAAGTTCCAAATTCACTTTGAAATACGTAAAAAAGTAAAATTAAATAACAAAAAGGAACTCAGAGAGTAACATTCAATGTATAAAATCACATTAATAGAGCTTAACTATTAACCTCTTCCATATGATAATGTTCATTTATGTTTTTTTGAAGATTAAGGTTTTGAAAGTAAGTATATATGTTAAAGCAAACTAAAATAATATAAAAAAAATATTGGGAAATTCCACGTAGTAACCAAAACTTTTAAAAAATCCACATGGTAATCCTAAGGTTTAACAAATTGTTCCACCACGACTTTTTTTTCATATAAAATGTTTGAAAACATTAATTTCCTATCTTTAAGGTTGTTGTATGCTTATCTGTGTGACTCACCATTTCAAATTTCACCACTTTCAATCTTTTTCCCCCAAAATATAAACTCAAACTCTACCTTCTTTGGACTTTGGAGAAAAAAAGGAAGATTTAGATGAAAGAGGGTACAGTTGGAGTTTATATTTTGGGGGAAAATGTTGAAACTGATAGCATTTGAAATGACGAGTCGCATAAATAGGTATATAACAGCCGTAAAGCTTTAAAACTAACGTTTGCTAACGTTTTTATGTGCAAAAAGGTCACGGCGAAACAATTCCGTAAACTTCAGGGTTACCGCGTGGATTTTTTAAAAATTTTAGTTATCACATGAAAAATCCAAAACCTCGAATTTTCCAAAAATATTTAAGAGCTAGTATTATTTTGACGGAGTGTAGTACAATACAATGGAGTCCCTTAAGCGTACAAAAATACTAAGCAGCTGTAACAATAAGTAGGAGTAGACCTGGAAAAATTTGATACGACAACCTGGGACCCGACTCGACAAAAACCGAACCCGACCAATCCGAAAGTGACTTAACCCGAAACATAACCGATCCGATAATTACTCGACCGAAAATGACCCGACCGACAACCGACCCGTTTTGACAGGTTCAATATCAATTTTTAGAGTAATCTCAATGTCAGAATTCATTTCAAATAAAATTTTAGTTTTCAAAGTATATCAACATATTGAGTATATCACTTGAACCCTAAAACTCATCAATAAATCTGAAAAACACGCATTTAGCGTCTTTTTATCCATCATAATTATTTTTCTATTAAAAAAGGACATTATAATCATCTTAATTGTATACATATATCTTGTTAAAACCGTCAAATGCGTTTTTAATTCTTCTATATTTCAAGAAGCAAATCAATATAATTTATAAAAACGCTTTACCCATTTGAATGAACTTTTCAGATAAGGAATGTCGCTACCCTAAATTATAAAACGCGTATCTTATAAGACGAAATAAATACTTAGTTATTTGTATATCTTTCTAACATGAAAATTGTGAAGATATTTTTTATTATGAAATGATAAGTAACGTCATTTTTATCTAACGTTACAACTTTAATAATCAAACACAATAACTTTTATGAAGCGCGTATCTTACAAGTCTTTCAAAATAACTATTAATTCCCTATTTCCTTACACTTAAATGAACCCGACATATACAAACTATTTTTTGAAAATTGTACATCTAATTTCAATAATGTGACATGTATGTCACAAATCCAACTATACATAGAGATTTAAAGTTTAGAACACGAGCGTCGCAATAACTGATTTTTTATAACTTGAATTGAATCACATAAGGCTTTAATATTGTGTCAATTGATATGTGGATTAATCTCATAGAGATGAGAAATAGTTTTTAATTAAAAAGTGTTTTATAAATAATAAAAAATCGAAAAAATAATTTTAAATTTTGTAAGGCATAACCCGTTGGGTCAAACCGACTGACCCAGAATCGAGAGTAACCCGACCCGTAATCCGCCCGATCCAAAATTGACCCGTCCGTAATCCGTCCGACCGACCGTTTTCCCAGGTCTAAGTAGGAGTATTTGGATATGGGAAAGCAAATAGGCAATCTCGGCACTATACAAGCAAAAGATTGTAATAGATACCGGTAAGTGGACACTGATAATGAGAAGTCGCACCAATTACTATTACAGTTGGATACCATTTATGAATTGAGACTTTTTGGATTTATTGTTGAAATCCCACATTTATTACATTCAATTAGGTTTCACTGCCTTATATTCTCTATTTTCTACTTCCTCCGTTTTTTAATGTTCTTCCCATCTAAAATATTCTATTTTGGAAAGGGAAACTTGATTAAGATTTTTAATACATATATAAAAGACAAAATATATCCCTTTGAGATTTCGTTAGATTTGTCTTAATGTATACTTTTTTATTATAAAGTTTTTATAATTTTTTATGATGCGTATTTAGAGATATTTAGGCTCAAAATTTATTTTGAAAACTGTGCAAAAGGTATGGGAAGAAGATTTGGAAACGGAGGGAGTAATATTCTTTTCATTTAGAATGTTTTATTTTAGTGAAAAAAATTTTATTAATATTTTAAAGACGTATATATATTGAAATATATTAATGTGAGATTTTGTATTGTGCGATAACGGAAGCAAAGATCGAAAAACAATAACGAAAGCAATAAAGATTCAAACAAACAATAAAGAAAAACACACCAAGAAATTTAACGTGGTTCACTATCATTGTGATAGCTACATCCACCGAAATCGAGAATAATAAATTTTTCACTGTAAACCGAAAGATTACAAGATGAACAAGAAGTTACAACAATGGCTCTCCAAGCTTTTTCTCTCTTAGTTTTCCTCACTTTGTGTTGCATCCTTAATTCTAATTACAAGAGACTTTTATATAGTATACCATTAAATAAAAAGAAATTAGGTTAAGTAAAACAAAAGAAACCGTCAAAAACCAAGAATAACCGTCCAAAACGTGGAACAAACCAACTTCCCGCAAAAACTGCAGTGCTTTAGACCCCGCATAGATTTCTGCCCACACACTGCTTTTTGACCAAAAGAAAGACACTTCGCGCCCCGCGTAATATTCCGCACCCCACGCGTCTGCGCCCCGCGTAGTACTCTACACCCCGCGCACTTCAATCCATCTCTTGATTCATCTTATTAAAACCCGATCTTAGACTCGGTTCGAGTCACAAAATTCTAATAATTTGTTAGATTCGTCTTAATGTATACCTTTTTATTATATATTTTTTTTATAACTTTTATAGTTTATATTAAAACAATATTAAGGCTCAAATTTAATTTAAAATTATACAAAAAGTAAACGAAAAGAAAAAAAACCGAATTTGTGTTTAGCTCAATGGCTAATGGGTGAGAATTAAATAAAGGGAAATTCCACATGGTAGCATCTAGTTTTAATAAAATGTCAATGGTAGCACTTTTTAAAGAAAATTCCACATACTAGCATCCAGTTTATGCACTATCGAATTGCTGTAGCATTTTCTGTTATGTTCTTGTTAAAGTCCATTTAATTCATCATTTTGTAAGTTTTTCCACATGGTAGCATCCAGTTTTTGTTTTATTCACCATTTTAACGTTTAATTCATCTTTTAATTTTTATTCACCGTTTAATTCATTAATGCCCATAAATATTTACTAAATTTTATGGAAAAATTATAAATGTTAAATAATTTTATGGAAAAATTATAAATGTTAAATAATTTTATAGAAAAATAATTTCAACATTAAATTCAGCACTTTAACGTTTAATTCACTAGTTGAAACAAGTACTCTTTCGAATAAACACTTGTTTCGATCAGATTTTCGAAAGAGTTATATCCCATGAGGATTATTGTGACGTCCGTTTTTCAAAAAAAATCGTTAGGATGGGTAAAAATGATGTCAAATATCTTTTTCTGTTTACGTATCGGAAAATAGACTATGTACTTGTTTCGACCGAATTTTTGAAAGAATTACCCAATAATGGTAATTGCAACGTCTTTTCTTTGAAAAAATTGTTATGATTGGTATAAATGACGTTAAATATCTTTTATTGTTATTTTATTGATTTATGTGTTTTAATTTTAAATTATTTAAAAAATTTTGCAAACATAACCACAAATTGGTCAAACCCTCAAACTTAACAGTCAACTAATGTTTTCTGTAAAGTTCTAGTCATTTGCAGAGAAATATATCAGATTATGTAGTTTTTGCAAAAAAAAAAAAAATACATAAGGTAGTTTTTTGCAAATATAACTATAGATTAGGTATAGCGTTAATAAACGATGAATTAAACATTAAAATGGTGAATTAAACATAAAATGGTAAATTAAACAAAAATTCAATGCTAACATGTGGAAAAAACTTACAAAATAATGAATTAAACGGAATTTAACAAGAATTTAACAATAACTTAATGGAAAATACTACGGCAATCATATAATGCATAAACTGGGCAATCATGTAGAATATTCTTAAAAAGTACTACCACTGACATTTCATTAAAGCTGAATGCTACTATATAAAATTTCCTTAAAATAAAATGGTTTCAGACTTTCATATTGGTCATCCTTTTCCATTCCAACGAATACTATTCAATCACCCAATTTGACCTTTTCTTCCTTCTTCTAGTTCAACCTAGCAAGATTTTCACTTTAATACAATTCACAAGTGTTTAGTTGCTTTCATGTCATTGGATACTTCTCAATATTTAAGTTTTAATAAATTAATATATTATAATATTTAGTTATCTCATTTCTCCATTCCATTATACTTGATACAATTGACTTTTCACGTAATGCAATAAGTTATTTTGTTCATTTATAAGTTGAATTAACATTTAAAAGTTTAAAAAATTAATATTATGAAAGTATGCGATTAGACGATTCAAACATGATCCCACTTGACTTGACTATATTTTTACTTATATATTAACTGAAATATATTTTTTTGAGATAAGGTGAAACGATAATTTTACTTATAATTAAAATGTAGCAAGTATTTTAGATATGAGGAAATATAATGAGATATAGTAACATATACTCCATATATATTAGTATTATAAACATTAACACATCTTTAAAATATTAGCGAGTTATCAAACTAATGTAAGGTTTATTTTAGTGGTGTTTATGTCTTTAAAATTACAATTATCGATAAAAATTGAAACATATTCCATGACCATATTAGGTGAAGCTTTAATTATTGAAGCATTGAAACATTAATTATCATTATCTCCTTCTAATTAAGAAATAATTAGTATCTACTAATAATGAATTAATGGATAACTTATTTAATAGTTACACATAAAATTAAACAAATTTAAGGTGTTGTTTTAGTCATGAATATGTAGCAATTTCTACTCTGATAAGTTGCATCTCATCTTCGTGCTGACTGCCGTGCCGGGTGCTTACAAAGATCCACAACCAGCACAACATAGTTTACCAAATACATCGTATTATTCCCAACTTAAGTAAAATTATTTTAAAATCTTCTATTTTCTAATTTATTTTTGATATTAAAAATTATTTTTGTTTTAACCGGTCCAAATTCGAACCAGACCGGAAGGAATCCGGATTAGACCGAGACCATATCGAATGGAATCGGTCCGATCTCCGGTCTTAGCATATTTGAGAATCCGATCCGGGTTTGGACTGGTGAACACTCCTAATGATCATAACCCTCTTATGTGGTCTGCCACAACTCGAATTCAAAGTAAGGATGTTTAAAATAATGACAAATATTTAATATATGGACTGAACTAAAAAGAGTTACAATATAAAGATGAGATAAAAAATAGTAAATTAAAATTTTCAAAGGTAGATTTAATAAAAAAAAAATAAGAGAAATGAATCAAAAAATTATTCCAAGTGATTGAGAGGAGTAATTTTCCATGATAACGTAAAAGTTTTTCACAAATTCTTGTATGAGAGGTTTCACCGTGAGACATGCTTTATACTTGACTCAAATAGCTCATTAATAATAATTTATCTTATATACTACTTATTTTGAGATTGTCTCACCTAACATAATTTGTCCTCTTTATAATGGTTTTTTCGTTCCATTTATTACTGTTCAATATTGTAATAAATTTTCAACATTTTAGATACATCCAACGTTCACCTTTTTCTGTAATTAAAGTCGATGGGAGCCACCACGTTCGATATTGTAGTTCAACTACAAGTGTGCATCAAATAGACGAGTGGGCTCCTATCTTAATTACTGGCATGAACAAGTGTTTAATTTTTATTTTTAGAGTGTTCTATTTATTTTTCTAATAAGTACTCTTTATTTATATCATAAATTTTAGACAAATATAACAATGCTCAACCTCATTTTAATATTTGGAAAATTCCACATGGTAGCATTGAACTTTCATAAAACGACTGTGGTAACACTTTTTAAAAATCTTTCTACATGATAACATATAGTTTGTGCATTATCTAACTGTCATAGTATTTTCCATTGAATTTTTGTCAATTTCGGTTTAATTCACCATTTTGACATTTCTATCCTTATTAAGTGTTGGTTGTTGTATTTATAATTTGCCCTAAACCTTTTTTATGCTCAAATGTTTAAATCACCATTTTGACGTTTAATTCACTGTTTAATTCATTAACGTTCATCTCAAATGTTAGAACAAATTTGTTTTCATGCAAATTGCTGGCATTTTTTTATAAAAGGTGCCTTAAACATAGTGTCGTTCCTGGTATTGTATGGGCCCTAGGCAAACTGAAAGAAATGGACCTTCTCTATGAATGGTCGATTATGAACCAAATGGGTGTTTGGAAAAATAACAAAGACGGACCTTATATATTATAATTAGCATTAAAAAGGTAGACGTGTCATGTAATTCTCAAATGATAAAAGAACTGCTCATAAATTGCAAATTTTTAACTATCTACTTCCATTAACTAGCATTTTTTAATTATGTGGCCCTTTCTAACTCTGGGCCCTAGGCAAATGCCTATCTTGCCTATAGTCAGGAACGACCCTGCTTAAACACTATTACATAGGTCATAATGTTCACTTAATGTACTTAGTTAGGATTATAAAGTTCAAAAGGTGTATTTCAAGCACTAATACATATGTACTTAACTAGGGTAAATTATAAAGAACAATTTGAATGAAAACAAAATTGTTACAACATTTGAAAGTTTTGATGAATTAAAGGGTGAATTGAACATCAAGATGATTAAATATTTGAGAACATAAAAATGGTTTAGGGCAAATTATAAAGATAATAACAAACTTAATAAGGGTAGAAACGTTAAAATGGTGAATCAAACAAAAATTGACAAGAATTTAGCGAAAAATGTTATAGCAGTTAGATAAGGTATAAAATGGATGCTATCATGTGGAAAAATCTTACAAAAGTGCTACCATTGGCGTTTTACGAAAGTTCGATGCTATCATGTGGAACTTCTCTTAATATTTATAATAATGCTTATGGTACCCGCATATCTTACACTAACTTTATTTTTATATTATTATATTTCTTATGATTCCCAAATGTTTCTTACTAACTTTACAACTGATATGGGTAGCATTTTATTTGTATTTTTATATCTCTTTATTTAAATTATTTCCGTAAAGTTACCTTTGTGCCCTATTGACCTTCATTCTCGTGGACGTTGACCACTAGTTGACCTTGACTTACAATCAAGGGGTTTATGCGACTTTTCAGCCTTCGCTTGCTCACCAAGTAAAATTACCAGCAATTCTAATTGTTGGTCAAACTCCACTTTTTGACCATTATCTTCCTTGTCATGCTTGAATCTCCTTAAAATAACTACCAACCATCCTCCATTATCCCACACGTCCATTAAACCTTCATTTTATCACTATACATATTTCCTACTGCAGTCATTTACACTTCAAGTTAACACATTGCCTATCAAAACTCTGCCAAAATTTACCCTCATCATATTCTCTATCACTACACTAAACTACAAATCGTTACCACCAACAATCCTCCCGATAACCGTTAATCTTATATTCACTCTAGTATTGTTCCTTGGTCTATGTTTCCCTTACTGACTTGAGCGTCAAGGGGGGTTTTCCGAGAGATCAACTGTAACACCCTCTAAATTAAGTCCATACAACTTAAAGATATTTTGTTTATTAAAAAAAAACTTTAACTTAGAAAGTGTTATCGGACACAAAAACGACGTGAGAAAACGTAATAAAATCATTTAAATTAAAGCGGAAGATAAAATATTCAAATTACAACTTGATAGAAATTCCCTTAGATTATTCTGCAAAAATAAAGAGAAAAACAAGAAAACAAAGTACACAAAAATCCAGTATGAACTGAGTGATTCGACTCCATTCCATAAAATTCATTAGTAAATAATTTAAATAAATATAAATCGTCTTGATGAGTAAAACAGTTAAAATAATTTATCATCTTCAAATTTTGTCGGGTAGAAGAAAGATTAAAATAATTTAGAGGAAAAATGTGAATGCTAGTAGGCCGGGACTAATCCCTGTTTGCCTACTTCAACAAAGGTTGTCACCTTAATAATAACGGCCAATCACAAGAGTCCCTAGTGTGCACAACCCTTCTAATACTTGCTTCGTTTTTTTTTTACTTGCACCATTTCCACTTTTTACACTATTCATCATTTGATAGTGTTTTGCATAGTGCGGCTATTAAACGATAAAAAAACCTAGTCATGTGGGATCTTGTTTTATTCGTCTCGTCGAATACTTTCATAATATCAAATTTTTATAATTTTTAGTTGAGTATAATTCTAGATATAAGCAACCCGACAAACGCATTAAACTGCGTAAAAGTATGTTTGGGTGCAAGTAAGAAGGAAGACAACATAATATAATATGAAATATAAATAATATGGTTTGTGGGTAGCTATATTAACCCAACAAGACACACTGTTCAACACCCTTACGGGTTACATTTTCCTCGTAATATTAGTTGAAATATTATCGTTAATTTTATATCGACCAAATTTAACCGTCGTGAAAACTTTATAATAATACAATTTAATTTCTACTTTATAACACTTTATGATTTATCATTATTTTAAATTTCGACTGAAGATAATCATAGTCGGTTAATAGATTAAAATAGGAAAAATTACCCAGAATAATACGACCTTTCACCTATTTTCCACGAATAATACGAACTTTCAATTAACCACCAATAATACGACCTTTGACACATATTTTCCAGTGGTATATTATTTTACCCATTACCGGTTATAATTTCTTTTTTAACAAAAGATTAATTAATTGACCAAGTAACTCACTCATCTTCTCTCATCTTCTCTCTCCTGTCATTCTTCTCAAAAGCTTCCTCCCTCACACAGAGATCTCTCTCACGCCATTTTCGCACCTTCATCCTTCAAAAGCTTGACAATTGCAGCTGAAAACAGTTAGTGATCCAAGATTCGCCTATAATGGTTAGTTTATTCTTCCCAATTGCATAATTTATCATCTAATTTTGCAAACATCCAAAAATTAGGGTTCATGATTTCTAAAATTAGTTATTCTAATTTATGATTAATACTTGTTTTTTAGTCGAAATTCTTTGTAATTTAGTGTTTTTTGATTGTTTTTAGGCTAATATGAATGATTTCATTACATTGAAGTTTTGGTATGGTGGGACATTCAAAAAAAGAGGGGTGGGTTTTGAGCTGTAACATGCTGCTGTGTGTACATTACTGTGCTGTTTTGGAGCTGTGCTACTCATTATATGCTGAATTATATGCTGGTTTATACTTGCTGGTTTATATGCTGTTTTGAAGATGATGGTCTGATTATATGCTAATTTAAAGATGCTGTTGTGCTATTTTGAAGATGCTGGTCTGATTACTGTGCTATTTTGAAGATGCTGCTGTGTATGCTGGTTTATACTTGCTGATTATATGCTGGTCTGATTACTGTGTTGTTTTGATGATTACTTACTGGTTTATATGCTGTGTATGCTGGTTTATATGCTGCTGGTCTGATTTATATATACTGATAAATGACATACTTGTTCAAATTATAAAAGGGAGATAACAATGGAGGAAGTAATTAAAAAAATAAAAGATAACAATGGAGGAAGTAATTAAAAAAATAAAAGATAACAATGGAGGAAGTGAGAATACTTGAAGGTGAGGAAGATAACAATGGAGGTGAATAGGTGAGGAAGATACTTGAAGCAGCAAAAAAAGGGAGAAGGCAGCAACGGTCAGATTTTGACTGGTTCAGCAGGTTGCAAACAGGTAAGGTATACCATTGGAAAATATGTGTCAAAGGTCGTGTTATTGGTGGTTAATTGAAAGTTCGTATTATTCGTGGAAAATAGGTGAAAGGTCGTATTATTCTGGGTAATTTTTCCATTAAAATAAAATTAAAGTAAAATAAAACAAGGAAGTAAAGATCTCAAAACAAATTGAATAACATTTGAACAAGAATATATTCGTATTAATATAATCAGTTTATATTTTATAAAAATATATTTTATAATTATTTCGGGTAACGGATAGAAGTATAATGGACATCAAAATTACCTTGAGTAGTGCGAAAGTGTCGAGGTTTATGAAAACTAGTAGTACTTCGGTTCTACGGCTCTTCCGAAATCTCCGTCTACAATTTTAGGTCGAAAGAAGGGTTAGATAGTCTAATTGTAATACCCTTTTAAAGAAATAAAATAAGATTTTCTTTTAAGATTTAAGGTATAAATAAATTGAAATTTGACAAAAGACATTATACTTCAAAATTAGAAGAGTAATTTTATTTCTAAAGTTGTTAAAATTGAATTTAAAGGTATAAAAGAATAAAATAGATAACATAAGAATTTAAGGAAAAAATGAGAAAGAGATTTATAAAATACACTAAGTTCTAAAAATATACATCTCAAAAGCAAGCCACGTGAACCTATGAAAGAAGGAGAAAAAAATGAATAAAAATAAAAAAACAAAATAAAATAAGAGAAAAGATTTTATAAAACAGAATAAGGGAAAGGAGAGAGAAAGTTTTTAAAAAATTATTTCAGCCATGAAAAATGGCGGTCTAGGTGCTCGAAGGAAAAAGAAGAAGGAAGAAGAGAAGAATTTTCATCCACCCAACATTCGAGGTAGGTATCTCAATCCTCTTCTTTACCCATACTTCATTATCCTCTTAACCTCTATAACCTTCTGGACAAAAAGAACGAAATTTAAGGTTTTTAAAACACTAATGGGAAGAACTAGGGTTTTTGATTTCTTACCAAGACTTAGAAAGAGAGGTGAATTGTGAGTCTCTAGGGTTCAGAATGAGCTCAATTTATAGGCAAAGTTTCTGATTAATTAAGGAAAGAGTATAAATGTGATTGAATGAATTATGCCCAAATAATTTTGATGAGTGAGTAATTAGGGTAACGATAATTGAGGGAATAATTAGGAAATAATTAAACTGATTTGAATTTCAAATTTCAAAGTGCTTGTCATATTTTTTTTGCTTATAATTTGATTAAATCTAATTTTGTTTTATTCTAAATAATATTTTTAAAATACCAGTTCTTGAAAACATTGGGGTATTACATCATACCCCGACAAGGCTAACGTGTTGTATTACAGGCATTCAAGTAAAAGAAAAGTCACATCATTTCCACTTCGTTGACTGTTGACCTTGATAACGCTTCCACTTGAAGGGAGGAGGAAGATTCAAAACAACCAAATCTCCTTAACTCATAGTATCATACGCTTTACAAAGATCAATCTTAATAAGGCAGTTGAGAGCAAATCCCTTCTTGGTATAATGTTTCACAAGATCTTGGATCAACAAAATATTGTGCATAATACTTCTACCCGCCACAAAAGCACCTTGAGCCTGATGAATGAGGTGACCCAACACCAATTTAAGCCTAGAACAGATAAGCTTTGAAATGCATTTGTAAAGAACATGGCAACACGAGATCAACCTAAAATCCCTAGGATGTGAAATTAATGGAACCTTTGGGATCAAAGTAATGGTGGTTGTGTTCCAGCTCTTAAGAATTTTACTAGTAGTGAAAAATTGATTAATGGCCATCTAGACCAGAAGTCTTCTCATCCGGAATACTCCATAAAGCGTTTTTGATCTCATCTTCAGTAAATCTGAGTTCCAATAAATTACCTTGTTGGACAGATAAGATTGGACCATTATGCGTAATATCAATATTCTCTGACGACCTGGATTGGGGAACAGTAGAGCATATACCCAAAAAGTGATCAAAGAAGGTCTCCTTGATCCGGTCAGGATCAAAAATGTCCTCACCATTCAAATGCAGAAAATGAATTTTGTTGTTCTGAATACAATGATGAATACTACGATGAAAGAAAGAGGTATTGTCATCCCCCAATTTGAGCCAACGAATTTTAGCCTTTGACGTAAAGACCCCTCATAAGCAGCTCTTAACCAACGCAAGTGCTTATTCAGAACATATTCCTTAGAATAGCTACATCAGAGAGCTCAGGATGATTTGAAGCAAATCATCTTGTTGAACGACGTCCCTGAATAGGAGTATCCCAAACATGTTGAACGACTTCCAAAAAATTATTCCTTTCGGACCATACATTAAAAAATCTAAAAGTTTTTTTCCCTCTAGGTGGCTTAGATAACTGAATTAATATGGGGGAATGATCATAAGTCTCCTCAGGAAGGAAAGACACAACAACATTGGGAAAAGCCTCCTCCCATTGAGCATTACCAAGAACTCGATCAATCTTACTTACGATTCTCCTATCACCCACCTACTTATTATTCCAAGTATAAAACCGCCCATTGTAAATTTGTAATGAAGATCATGGGTATCACAAAGAGCCATACACTCCCTCATAGGTTGAATTTCATGAAGACTGGAATTCCCTGCCTTTCATTGAGGTTTCAACCGTATTAAAATCACCAATAACCAACCAAGGGCCAGAAATATTATGACTAATATCCAAAAACTGATCGAAAAGATCAAGTCTCTCTTTCCTATCATTGGAACCATAAACAAAAGTACAAAGAAATTGAGTTCCATTCTTAGGATGAACTGAAATATGAATAAGTTGACTAGAGCAGGTCAGAATATCCACATACATGTCCTCACTCTTCTAGACAACAACAATTTTACCACCTCTATGCCAATTCAAATTACTCGTAATGCACCAATAAGGAAAAACACGAAGGTAAAGAGCCCCTAATCCCATTCTCCTAACCTTAGCTTCAAGGATACCAAAGAGGTTAATATTATGATGGTGAAACATAAGAGGCAATTTCCAGTTGCTTTTTAACCTTATTGATACCCCGCACATTCCAAGCATAATTACTATTCATCTCCCAGGATGGGATCAACTACCACCGCTATCGAAAATGGAAACATAGTTGTAATAGTATCAATATCAAAAGCCGCCTCCAACACACTAAACCCATTCGCAGTGAACACTAACGGAATGGTAGGTTATTGAGACTTTTGAACTACCTCACTATCTTGATTGTGTTCACACAAGGACACAAGAACTCCCTGTTGCTCAGCAGAGATCCCCTACTGCTTTGTAAAAGTACTAACCCCCTGCTGCTCATGAACAGGTACCAAGGCTGGCACATCCTCACGATGCTGTTGAACCTCAAAAGGCTGCTGAACTGTATTCAGCTCAACAGAGATGTTATCCTTCTTCTAAGCCTCACCTTCAACTACTGTGGTTTTGGGTTTCCTAAAAGGTCTAAATCCCTCATTGTCCACCTGCAGCTATGAATTAGAAGCCTTTTGTTTACCCATACGATAATCAAGAACATTATGGCCATACTTACAACACTTGGAACACCAAATCGGAATCCAATCATTTGCACTAGTTGTCTTATGAGTTCATTAAATTCATTGGAGTAAAATAAATCCTTAGGGAAACCTCTTCCATATTCATCTCAACTAACATCTCGTGCAAAAGACATTCAACTCTTTGAGCGTATGGCCTCATTAATTTTTTGCACCACGCCCAATACATGATCAGTGCAATATTTCAAATTCAGCTTTGGAAGTTTAATCCAAATTGGAATGGTAGTGAGACTAGATTTCTCAAAGGAAATATTTGAGGACCACAGCTTCACAACGAAAGGTTACGATCAAACAAAATATTGTTCATATCACACGCCCGTTCCTGATTATCCTTTTGGTAAAATCTAACAACAAACACACCCTTATTGACCATACCAATCTTATTAATCAGAAGGTCTTTCCAAATTCTACGAACAAAACCTTCAATAACTTTAAGAGGAGGATTTGCATTGGACACATAACAAACAACATGATTTTCCCAATACTTCACCTCATCAATAACATCCTCATTACTAATCTTAGCAATGGGTCTTGTGGACTTAGACAAAATAGAAGGGGATTGAGAAATCAATGGAATAGTAGCAATAGGCGTGGAAGAATGCTCACCTGAGACAGACGGACCAGCCTTAATTAAACCACCACCATCCTGGACATGTGACGCTGCACCTTTAAGAATAGACACCCAGCTGAGCCCTATCCTATCATCCTTAACACTACCAGACACCGCAGGAGGCTTATCACGGCTAGACTGGTTCAAAAATCTATCTGGAGAAGACGAAGATTCGCGAGAAAAAACAACTTACATATGATATCCTCGGTACCGCCTTCACTTTGGCTGGCCGTCCCCTCCTGCCCATGGCGGGATTTAGGGCAAAAAGGCCAAAAAATCGAAGGGAATCAAATGGCTAGAGAGAGAGAGAGCAGGTTAGTGACAGAATCGTTTATATGAATGGAATAAAAATGTAAAAGATATTTTGTTATATTTTTTTTTGAAATAAAATTAAACATTGTTTTTAGATTGGACTGAGATTAAAACTATAGACATGAAAGTCTGAATTTGGATCCAAACTTTATCTAGCTAGATCGGACTCATGCCCATGTTTAGCAATGAATGGTTTAAAAATAAACAACAATTATATTTGCAACATAAAAACAATTTACGCCGTCTGTGGGGATCGAACCCACGACCACGTGGTTAAAAGCCACGCGCTCTACCACTGAGCTAAGACGGCAGTTTTGGTTCAGAACGTTTATTTTCTATTTTAATATAGTTATTAAATTCCACTACACTAGATGCGCTCCGATATTTGGTTAAGAATAGACACCCAGTTGAGCCCTATCCTATCATCCTTAACACCGCCAGACACCGCAGGAGGCTTATCACGGCTAGACTGGTTCAAATATCTATTTGGAGAAGATGAAGATTCTCGAGAAGAACAACTTACATATGGTTTCCTCGGTACTGCCTTCACTTTGGTTGGCCGTCCCCTCCTGCCCATGGCGGGATTTAGGGCAAAAAGGCCACAAAATCGAAGGGAATGAAATGGCTAGAGAGAGAGAGAGCAATTTAGTAACAGAATCGTTTATATGAATGGAATAAAAATGTAAAAGATATTTTGTTATATTTTTTTTCTGAAATAAAATTAAACATAATTTTTAGATTGGACTGAGATCCAAACTATAGACTTGAAAGTCTGAATTTGGATCCAAACTTTATATGGCTAGATCGGACTCATGCCCATGTTTAGCAGTGAATGGTTTAAAAATAAACAACAATTATATTTGCAACGTAAAAACAATTTACGCCGTCTGTGGGGATCGAACCCACAACCACGTGGTTAAAAGCCACGCGCTCTACCACTGAGCTAAGACAGCAGTTTTGGTTAAGAACGTTTATTTTCTAATTTAATATAGTTATTAAATTCCACTACACTAGATGCGCTCCGATATTTGGTTAAGAATAGACACCCAGTTGAGCCCTATCCTATCATCCTTAACACCACCAGACACCGTAGGAGGCTTATCACGACTAGACTGGTTCAAATATCTATCTGGAGAAGATGAAGATTCTCGAGAAGAACAACTTACATATGGTTTCGTCGGTACCGCCTTCACTTTGGCTGGCCGTCCCCTCCTGCCCATGGCGGGATTTAGGGCAAAAAGGCCACAAAATCGAAGGGAATGAAATGGCTAGAGAGAGAGAGAGAGCAGGTTAGTGACAGAATGGTTTATATGAATGGAATAAAAATGTAAAAGATATTTTGTTATATTTTTTTTCTGAAATAAAATTAAACATAGTTTTTAGATTGGACTGAGATCCAAACTATAGACCTGAAAGTCTGAATTTGGATCCAAACTTTATCTAGCTAGATCGGACTCATGCCCATGTTTAGCAGTGAATGGTTTAAAAATAAACAAAAATTATATTTGCAAAATAAAAACAATAGTAAGTCGCATAGGAGACGGTCTATTCTATAGACGGAATCCATGAAGCCCAGCCCAAAATATAACATATTATATTTGGGGTTATAATAAATTATTTGGGGTTATAATAACTTATATTTGGGGTTATGGAATAGTATATTCGAGGTTATAATACCTTACTTTTAGGATTATAACATAATATTATTGATATTATAAAAAAAACTAATTAAGGGAAATGGGCTGGCCCAATTTTGTGGTCTATCCTATAGACCGTCTCTTGTGAGATTTTGTGTAAAAACAATTTACGCCGTCTGTGGGGATCGAACCCACGACCACGTGGTTAAAAGCCACGCGCTCTACCACTGAGCTAAGACGGCAGTTTTGGTTAATAACGTTTATTTTTTAATTTAATATTGCCATTAAATTCCACTACATTAAATGCGCTCCGATATTTGGTTAAGAATAGTGGTAGCTGCTTGGAACCTTAGGTCGTTAATGATTGTTTAACAAGGCCCGGTCTACACAATTAAATTTATGTTCACCTTAAATCACCCTAATGACTAGCATTAGTGGTAAGTAAGGGGTCGGTCCATAGGGAAATGTTTAGGCCAAAATAAGTTTAAATGACAAGAAAGATTATGATTTTTAAGTTTTTGTGGTAACAACAAATATCCAATTTCAAGTTTAAACAATAGATAAAAGGACTAGAGTTTGGGGATAATAGCTTCTTAGATTGCTAAAGGGATGGTTTGAAAATATGTTTTTAACCATGGTATGATAAGAAAGGTCATTCTTATTTAGCTCCACAACTTCTAGGTATAGGAACTATATAATCACTAATATGGTTTAGGAGATTCGGCTTCTGGGCGTATAACTCGACCATACTAATTACACCCTAATACATGCTCTTGACCTCCAATTTATGTTAAAACAAGAAAGAATCATACATGATAGACATGGTTCATCATCCTAAGGACGGGCTAGCCCTCAAAGGAATCCTAATAAAGTTAGCTTCCGGGCTACTCATTACTAGCATGAATTCATATTTCTCAAGCATTCAAACATTCAAGCAACATAAATTGTCCATTGATGGAGATCGAAATGGGCTTTCGATCTCTTACCATGGAACTCACATATTCTTTTATGTACATATTCATGATCAACCCATTACCCCATAAGCAAAATAATTAGCTAACTACATCCCCAAACTCTAGCAAGAAAACTACTCACTCATGTTGGTATTTAACATAAACACATAACTCATCATATCATACATAATTCAAACAACAACGAAGAAGAAAATCAAGTTAAGAATACTTACTTCCCTCAACTAAGGAGGGGGATGACAATCACTCAAATGAACAAGATATTTTAAAGCTTAAACCCAAAGAATACTTCAAGCCAATTGTTAAACCAAACCCACAAATTCTGGAAAATGCTTGATAAATTACCAAAGAAAGAGTGTTACAACTACTAGTTTCTTGCTACAATATTACAACTCAAAAGCTTGATTGAAGTACCAAATAAAAGTGTTTGATGAAAGAACTACTACAAGTTTCTGGAATGGATGAAGTGTTTAAACATACAAATACACTAATAAACTTAGAAAGAAGAGAGAGCTTGGCTTGGTTCAGCTTGTGTGCTGAGTTGTGGTGTATCTTTTCTTCAGAAATGGGGAGTATAAATAGCCAAAAGTGTGAGCTTCCCACTTGCATTCACCATCATTGCCTAGGTAGTCAAACAAGCAACCCTCTTCATCATGGGGAGTAGATGCACATGAGAGGGAAGGCTGAAGCACGCAAGGGGAAGGAGTGGTGGAAGCAAGAGGCAAAAATAGACGGACAAAAATTGGAACTGACCCGACTGGCACCAGTCGACCCGACTGGCACCAGTCGACCCGACTGGCACCAGTCGACCGGTCGACTGGTTTTGTACTGTGCACTCTTTCCCTTTTTTGACTTAGAAATATTTCTAAGTGTTGGATCTTGAAATATTGCATAGCCACGGAGTCGACCCCAGTCGACCATGCTCGACTCCTTCTCAAATTTTCACCAAGATTTGTCTCTTTTAATCCGAAGGTTCGGGTTTTGAATCCCGAGGTCCGATAAGCGTCCGATCACCTTAAAACCTCCTCGAAATTGGCTAAAAATACCTGCAATCAATAAAACCACTACACCACAAGCGTAAAGCATACAATTTGACGATTGAAGGCCTAAGTTAAGTAAGATATGCACAACAAAGAATAAGAATTCATTAAAAATAGGCGCAAAACACGCGTGAAAAGCGCGTGTATCAAACTCCCCCAAGCCAAACCTTTGCTTGTCCCTAAGCAAAGCAACAACACATTTTTCGATGCAAATGACATAAGGTGACCATATTAACCAAAAAGGTGCAAGCAATGATGGCAAACATTGGTTCTAGGTTCTAAGAAGTTGAGCGATATCGAGGCTCCATTGAATCGTTCCTAACAAGGGATTACGGTGTGAGTACGCAACCAATCATGAGCTTTTAGCTCCCAAACCGGACTCAAAGAGGTGGGCAAACCTTTCTCTAGGTTGTGAACTTCCAAAATTTTTCCACCATACTCAAGTGTTTAAGGGTAAACACTCATCACTCAAACCTATGACTCAAGTGATGTGAGTCTCTAATCAACAAGGGAACTCATGAATCAAGCTTCGAAAAATCAACGGGATTAAAAAACCAAGCAATAACAATGAAACCTAATGGGAAATGAGATGGATTGATGCAAAAGGGATGGCATAGAAGTGAAAATGGATGGCTTATGATAATGTGGAGTGGGAAATGAATGAAATGGGGTGGAAAGTACTCTAGCTAGCAAGCCAACAACCAAACAAGCCACAAACCCAAAAATGTGACACAACTTAGCACTCCTAAATAAACTATTAACATTTTTCTATTTTTTTCCTTTTTCTCATTTTTTTCTTTCTTTTCCCTTTATATATATATATATATATATATATATATATATATATATATATATATATATATATATATATATATATATATATATATATATATATATATATATATATATATACATACACATATTATTCTTTTGATAACAAAACAAAACAAAATGAAATATATACACCAAAGCTTGGTTAGTGAATAGACCAAGCAACAACAAGGCCAAAACATATGAACATGGCCAAAGACAAGTAAAAAAAATGATCATAATATAAGAAAGTCATCACCAAAATATGTATGAGGTGACGATAAACATGAAAAACTAGACAAAATAAGCCGAGGAGTGCTAAGAGTAATCATCCAAAACATAACCAAATTGACCCAACTTGCAAGCTAGAGTTCTAAAGTGGTGATGTGGAAATAAAATGTGAATGTAAAATGTATTGATGGAAAAAGGTTCCAAATGTTGTGCTATCGTTCACACCTATCTAATTCTAACATGATTCAATTTGTCCCAAGTTGTCTCCAATTAATGCAAAAAATGGTGGTAGAAGCTCAATTATCCTCACAAGGTTAAAATTTGTTTGCCCAACTCTAAGGCGGTGCCACAAACCAATGTACTACACCAACCTCAAAGAAACATCCTCAAGTGAGCCTACTCATACAATCAACAACTTGGAAAAGGGAACCAAAGACTTACCATCAAATTATGCACACATCAATTAATTAATTGGTCATAGTATAATATAAGAAAGTCATCACCAAAGTATGTTTGAGGTGACGATAAACATGAAAAACTAGACAAAATAAGCCGAGGAGTGCTAAGAGTAATCATCCAAAACATAACCAAATTGACCCAACTTGCAAGCTAGAGTTCTAAAGTGGTGATGTGGAAATGAAATGTGAATGTGAAATGTATTGATGGAAAAAGGTTCCAAATGTTGTGCTATCGTTCACACCTATCTATTTCTAACTCGATTCAATTTACCCCAAGTTGTCTCCAATTAATGCAAAAAATGATGGTAGAAGCTCAATTATCCTTACAAGGTTAAAATTTGTTTGCCCAACTCTAAAGCGGTGCCACAAACCAATGTATTATACCAACCTCATAGAAACATCCTCAAGTGAGCCTACTCATACAATCAACAACTTGGAAAAGGGAACCAAAGACTCACCATCAAATTATGCACACATCAATTAATTAATGGTCAAAGAAACATTATAAAACAGGTCATGTATCTACTAGGGACAAACATATGTCTCTCTTCAATTAAGGACAAATACGGGCACGTGCACCGATCCAAACAAAAAACAAAGAAAATATTCACAAAAATGAAATAAAGAAAATGCAAACTTAAAAAAAATCATACCTAAGACCAGGGGGAAGGGGTTTTAATGATACCTTGGGAGGAGGCATTGTACACTCCTCCTTTGCAGACTCCGCTTCCTCGGCTCCAAATATGCTCTCCAATATATCATCTTCTTCACAAGCTTGAGCTTCATCAAGTTCTTTTTCAAAAAAACATCGCCTCTTCAGACAGGCTTTCACTTCCTTCACATAAGACCTCTTCAAGGGGGTCTTTGACATCAATTCTCTTGGCAAAACAGGCCACTTCACTATCAATCACCTCCATACGACAAGCTTGCTCCATCAATGGCATCTTGGTGGTCTTGGAAAACTGAAAGACCAATTTCTCCTTTGCTACCTCCACCGTGATGGTGTCATCTTTGCAGTTGATAAGAGCATTGAGGGTCTTTAGAGCTGGCCTCCCAAGTATAAGAGGTGTGTAGGGATCCTCCTCCATTTCCATCACAACAAAATCACATGGCACCACCAAATGCCCAACTTGTATCGGAATATCTTCATATTCACCATAAGGCACCTTAATGCTGCGATCTGCAAGTTGAATTGTTTTCCGAGAGGGTTGAAGATCAAACACAAGCCTTTTAGCAATGGACAAAGGCATAAGACTGATAGAAGCACCAAGATCCGCAAGAGCCCCTTTTGGCTCGAGATGACCCAACTTCACTGGTAGATTGAACGGCCCTGGATCTCTTTCCTTCTTTGGCAGATTACCTTGAACAATCTTACTAACTTGGTGGGGTAAGTTGATGATTTCCTCCTCTAGCTTCCTTTTGTTTGAAAGGAGGTCTTTGAGAAACTTTGCATACTTGGGCATCTGCTCCATTGCTTCAAGAAATGATATCTTCATTTCCATTTGGCTCAACTTTTCAATGAATCTTTTGAAATGCACATCGAGCTGTTTTTCTACCCTCCGGTATGGAAATGGAACTGGTGGCACATACACTCTTTCGGGTTCTCTCAATAACGCTTTTTCTTTCTTTTTCTCTCTTTTTTTAATTTTTTTATTTTTCTCACTCTCATTTTTTCACACTCTTCATTTTTCTCCTCACCTTCTTCTACCTCATTTTTGTCACCCTTTTCATTCTTCTCCTCAATCTTTTCTTTCTCACCATCAATCTCATTTTTTTCACTCTCACTTACTTCCTCACCTTTCTCTTGATTGACATACTCATCTTCCCTTGGCATTTCCGGCTCCTTGTATGATGTCCCGGATCTCAAATGAATCGCCTTCGCGGTATGCGGGGGTGCTTGGTTGATCGGGTTTGGTTGGGGATTTCCTGGAAATAAGGGTTGGGGAGGAGGATTGGCTAGCTGGGCTAGTTGGTTGTCTACCACCCTAAGATGAGCCTGAATTTCATTTATTACTTTGGGTTATGCCTTGCAACTGGGACATGATCTCCATACCCCAAGCGGGAGCTTGTTCCTTTGGGAATGGAACTTGACCCCCCTTAGGCCCTTGGTTGAAATTAGATGGACCCTGGTTTCTAGCATTCGGATGCTTGTAAGGCTCATTGTTGTACCCCTGGTTGTTCCACCTTCCTTGATTCGACTTTTGATGGTAACCACGCCCCCTTGGGAATTAGAGGCTTGGTTTTGATTTCCATAATTAAAGGCTGCAATATGCTCCGAATTCGACCCTCCGCAATAAGATGTATCATGATTTGTTCCTCCATAGATATCACAGGTGAAGTTAGGAGTTTGGACAGCTGTTACTTTTGAAGGTTTATCAAGACTCAATTGAGCCAACTTCTTGTCAATCAAGGCTTCAAGTTTTCTCTCTAATATAGACTTTGAATTCTTCACTTCATACATCCCTTTGGTTCTGGTTCTCCCTTGATTACCCCATGATGAATTCTTGACTACTTCTTCGATTTGCGCCCTCACTTGATTTTGAGGGATTTTGCACAATTGTCCTCCCACACTTGAATCTAGCAATGCCTTGGTATGTGGGAGAAGGCCATCATAGAAGAAGGTATTGAGGTGGTTTTCCCCGTACTCATGGTGCGGACAAGCCCTTAACATTCTCTTGAATCGGTTCCATGCTTCGGCTAGAGTTTCATCATCATCTTGAGTAAACCCGGCAATTTTCTTTCTCCAATCTTGGGTTCTTATAGATGGGTAAAATCTCTCTAGAAAGGCTTTCTTTACTTCCCCCCATGTAGTCAAAGAATTGGGCTCAAGACACTTATACCAATCTTTTGCATCTCCTGCAAGACTAGAACGGAAAAGATGCATCTTCACATAATCTGGGCTATCGGTACACACTGGCATGAGATCACAAAGCTCGGTGAATTTTTCTAGATGCTCAAGTGAACACTCATTTTTCCATCCCCGAAAACGGTTCTTGTGTTTTGAGGATGGATTTGGTAGTTGGTATTTGTGGTAGGAAGCCTAATCCCCCCTTGTGGTTCATAGTTCCCGGGTGTACCAAATTGCCCAAAAAGAGCTTGATTCTCCGTGTGATGCTCACTTCTTGTATCACTGTTAGATGGTGATGGTGGTGGGGAGTAAGGAGGGGTACTAGGATTACCCTCCTCAATGATGTCGGTTTGTCGAGTAGCTTGGCGAAGATGGCGAAGATACCGGTCTATCTCCGAAATGAAAAGTTCAACTTCTTGAATCCTCCTGCGGCTTATGCTCATGTAACCACCACTAGAAAGAGATCGTTAGCACTGACTATCACAAACTAAAATTAATCACAATATTTAACAATTGCCATGAAAACTAAATTTGACACACACCTCCCCGGCAACGGCGCCAAATTGGTAGCTGCTCGGAACCTTAGGTCGTTGATGATTGTTTAACTAGGCCCGGTCTACACAATTAAATTTATGTTCACCTTAAATCAACCTAATGACTAGCATTAGTGGTAAGTAAGGGGTCGGTCCACAGGGAAATGTTTAGGCCAAAATAAGTTTAAATGACAAGAAAGATTATGATTTTTAAGTTTTTGTGGTAACAACAAATATCCAATTTCAAGTTTAAACAATAGATAAAAGGACTAGAGTTTGGGGATAATAGCTTCTTAGATTGCTAAAGAGATGGGTTGAAAATATGTTTTTAACCATGGTATGATAAGAAAAGTCTTTCTTATTTAGCTCCACAACTTCTAGGTATAGGAACTATATAATCACTAATATGGTTTAGGAGATTCGGCTTCTGGGCGTATAACTCGACCATACTAATTACACCCTAATACATGCTCTTGACCTCCAATTTATGTTAAAACAAGAAAGAATCATACATGATAGACATGGTTCATCATCCTAAGGACGGGCTAGACCTCAAAGGAATCCTAATAAAGTTAGCTTCCGGGCTACTCATTACTAGCATGAATTCATATTTCTCAAGCATTCAAACATTCAAGCAACATAAATTGTCCATGGATGGAGATCGAAATGGGCTTTCGATCTCTTACCATGGAACTCACATATTCTTTTATGTACATATTCAAGATCAACCCATTACCCCATAAGCAAAATAATTAGCTAACTACATCCTCAAACTTTAGCAAGAAAACTACTCACTCATGTTGGTATTTAACATAAACACATAAATCATCATATCATACATAATGCAAACAACAACGAAGAAGAAAATCAAATTAAGAATACTTACTTCTCTCAACTAAGGAGGGGGATGACAATCACTCAAATGAACAAGATATTTCAAAGCTTAAACCCAAAGAATACTTCAAACCAATTGTTAAACCAAACCCACAAATTCTGGAAAATGCTTGATAAATTACCAAAGAAAGAGTGTTACAACTACTAGTTTCTTGCTACAATATTACAACTCAAAAGCTTGATTGAAGTACCAAATAAAAGTGTTTAATGAAAGAACTACTACAAGTTTCTGGAATGGATGAAGTGTTTAAACATACAAATACACTAATAAACTTAGAAAGAAGAGAGAGCTTGGCTTGGTTCAGCTTGTGTGCTGAGTTGTGGTGTATCTTTTCTTCAGAAATGGGGAGTATAAATAGCCAAAAGTGTGAGCTTCCCACTTGCATTCACCATCATTGCCTAGGTAGTCAAACAAGAAACCCTCTTCATCATGGGGAGTAGATGCACAGGAGAGGGAAGGCTGAAGCACGCAAGGGGAAGGAGTGGTGGAAGCAAGAGACAAAAGTAGACGGACAAAAATTGGAACAGTAGCTGTCAGGCAAGAACCAGTCGACCCGACTGGCACCAGTCGACCCGACTGGCACCAGTCGACCGGTCGACTGGTTTTGTACTGTGCACTCTTTCCCTTTTTTTGACTTAGAAATTTTTCTAAGTGTTGGATCTTGAAATATTGCATAGCCACGGAGTCGACCCCAGTCGACCATGCTCGACTCCTTCTCAAATTTTCACCAAGATTTGTCTCTTTTAATCCGAAGGTTCGGGTTTTGAATCCCGAGGTCCGATAAGCGTCCGATCACCTTAAAACCTCCTCGAAATTGGCTAAAAATACCTGAAATCAATAAAACCACTACACCACAAGCGTAAAGCATAAAATTTGACGATTGAAGGCCTAAGTTAAGTAAGATATGCGCAACAAAGAATAAGAATTCATTAAAAATAGGCGCAAAACACGCATGAAAAGCGCGTGTATCAAATAGACACCCAGCTGAGCCCTATCCTATCGTCCTTAACACTACCAGACACCGCAGGAGGCTTATCACGGCTAGACTGGTTCAAATATCTATCTGGAGAAGATGAAGATTCTCGAGAAGAATAACTTACATATGGTTTCCTTGGTACAACCTTCACTTTGGCTGGCCGTCCCCTCCTGCCCATGGCGGGATTTAGGGCAAAAAGGCCACAAAATCGAAGGGAATGAAATGGCTAGAGAGAGAGAGAGAGAGAGAGAGAGCAGGTTAGTGACAGAATCGTTTATATGAATGGAATAAAAATGTAAAAGATATTTTGTTATATTTTTTTCTGAAATAAAATTAAACATAGTTTTTAGATTGGACTGAGATCCAAACTGTAGGCTTGAAAGTCTGAATTTGGATCCAAACTTTATGTAGCTAGATCGGCATATGCCCATGTTTAGCAGTGAATGGTTTAAAAATAAACAACAATTATATTTGCAACGTAAAAACAATTTACGCCGTCTGTGGGGATCGAACCCACGACCACGTGGTTAAAAGCCACGCGCTCTACCACTGAGCTAAGACGGCAGTTTTGGTTAAGAACGTTTATTTTCTAATTTAATATAGTTATTAAATTCCACTACACTAGATGCGCTCCGATATTTGGTTAAGAATAGACACCCAGCTGAGCCCTATCTTATCATCCTTAACACCACCAGACACCGTAGGAGGCTTATCACGGCTAGACTGGTTCAAATATCTATCTTGAGAAGATGAAGATTCTCGAGAAAAACTACTTACATATGGTTTTCTCGGTACCCGCCTTCACTTTGGTTGGCCGTCCCCTCCTGCCCTTGGCGGAATTTAGGGCAAAAAGGCCACAAAATCGAAGGGAATGAAATGGCTAGAGAGAGAGAGCAGGTTAGTGACAGAATCGTTTATATGAATGGAATAAAAATGTAAAAGTTATTTTGTTATTTTTTTTTTCTGAAATAAAATTAAACATAGTTTTTAGATTGGACTGAGATCCAAACTATAGACTTGAAAGTCTGAATTTGGATCCAAACTTTATGTAGCTAGATCGGACTCATGCCCATGTTAGCAATAGACCTGGGAAAATTTAATCCGACCCGAAAATGGACCCGGGACCCGAACCGCTAAAACCCGAACCCGACCGATCCGAAAGCAACTTAACCCGAAATATGACCGACCCGATAATTACCCGACGGAAAATGACCCGACCGGCAACCGACCCGACCCGACCCGTTTTGAGAGGTCTAATGTCAATTTTTAGAGTAATCTCAATGTTAGAATTCATTTCAAATTAAATATTTTTTTTTCAACTTATCTAAACATATTGACTATATCATTTGAAACTTAAAACTCATTAATAGATCTTAAAAATACGCAATTAACATCTTTTTATCCATCGTAATTATTTTTCTTAAAAAAAGGACATTATAATCATCTTAATTGAATACATATATCTTGTTAAATCAGTCAAATGAGTTTTTTTGTTCTTCTACATTTCAGTAAGCAAATCGATATAATTTATAAGAACGTTTTGCACATTTGAATGAGCTTTTTAGAAAAGAAATGTCGCTAGCTTAGCTTATAAAACGTGTATCTTATAAATCGAAATAAGTTCTTAGTTATTTGTATATCTTTTCAACTTGAAATTGTGAAAATATTTTTTATGAGAAAATGAGAAGATATTTAACGTCATTTTTATCTAACGTTACAACTTTAATAAACGCAATAACTTTTTATAAAGCACATATATTACAAGTCCTTCAAAATAAATATTAATTTACTTATTTTCTTTACGCTTAAATGAACCTGATATACCAACTAGTTTTAGAAAATCACACATCTGGTTTCTCTAATGTGACACGTACCTTACAAATCCAACTATACATAGAG
>JAAKBH010000730.1:40000-125886 GCA_019776075.1 Amaranthus palmeri
TAAATATTTATGTTAAATCTATAACTAAATTTTCACAATCATCAACGCACAATGCAAAATATGATACAAGTCAAACAAGGTATGTAATGTATACAACTATGCAAAATGAAATGAGATATAACTATAATGTAAAATTTATTTTTTTATATCAGTAAGTTTAATAATGTCGTGCATCGCACGGACACAATCTAGTATTATATATTGCAAAATATATTATGACAATTTTCAAAATTACAAAGTTAATTTATAAATATATTGTAACTATCAAAATTAAGTGGTTCTACTGTATAATATATCTAGCTTTATTTTTTTTATATCATTTATTTATATAAGTAGATGCTCACAACATTGCATCACACGAACTTTTACACTAGTTGTAACTTGTAAATATTGTCTGACAATATTTTCTATTGAATCTACAAACATGTCCTTAGCGAGGTAAAGTCCGCCACTGCCTAGAGCCCTACAATTTTAGGTTCCAACATGTAAAATAATATTGATATTAATTTTATTTAAATTTAGATATATTTTATAAATTTTGCAAAAGTAACACTCCCTCCATTCTAGTTTACTTGTCTCATTTCCTTTTTTGGCAATTCCTCATTACTTGTCCCATTTCCTTTTTTGGCTATCCTTTTTTTTTTACCTAAATACCCTCATTTTTCCAATTCCCAATACTCCATTAGCACCTTTATAATTAATTTAATCAATTAAAATGCCCAACTACCACCTTTTCCAATGGACCCCACTACTACCTTAAAATTCGTGTTTGGTCAAATGGGACTAGTAAACTGGAACGGAGGGAGTATAATTTCTAAGTGCTTTCTTTATATAGTTGTTCAAATATCAAAAAAAAAAAAAAAAAGAAAGAAAGAAAGAGTAGAACTATGATTCATTAAGCCTAAAGTTTAATACATTAATTCAATCTTAAATATCTTTAATTATGTATAATTAAAAATTATGAAAATTTGATATTAATAGTCTTTGCCATGAGGCGAATCAAACAAGATGTCACTTGACTATGTTTTAACTTATATATAAAAAACTAATAACTAATGAATAATGATGAAAGAATAGTGTATTATCGTATAATGTTGTAAGTAATTTAGATTGGAGAAAGTAGTTCACACGAAAAAAAAGGACCTTCCTATCTTCATACTTGAACGATGAATAGTGCACAAAATCGAAATGTAGCGAATATTTCAAAACGGAGGAAGTATAAGTTTGTATTAGATCTTTATGTCAGCTTGAAGAATCATATAATTGTTGAAAGTTATTTGATTAATCCGTACTAAAGATACATGGAATACGCATCCATCATGTAACACATCGATATATAAGATCTTTTTGTCTTGAAGGATATTTGAATAATCCGTACGTGCTACAAAACGGAGAAAAGTATTTCATTATAGTGCACAAAAACAAATAGGACTATCCTATCTACATATAAAGTAGTATGAGATCCTTTTGTCTTGTTTTTGACCATCAATATAGAAGCATCATATAATTGTTAAAGATATTTGAATAATCTGTGCTGAAGATACATCAATCATATACAATGGCGGATCCAGGACTTTGAGTTTCCTGGGGCACCAACGAATGGAAAAAAAAATTCGGTAAAAACGCGCAATATTTCGAACTGTTTTGGATTAAATCTACTATTTTATTGGCCAAACTTTGTGAATTTGAATTCATGTTTAAAAGGTTGACAAAGATCCCTTGAACAATATTCTCTTCTAACAATATCTCGATCACTTGGGTGAAATTGAGACATTCTTTTTCTTTTTCCGGGGTCTTGAGGAAGATTCAAAACATCCATGGTAGTTAGTCTTCCTTCGTTTAACGGGGTTGGAGCTTGAACTGTTTCACTTTCTTTCTCTCCATCTTGAATTGTTTCACGTGCCAGGTGGTGCCCTTGAATGGATCCGCCCCTGCATATGTTATAGAACATTATCCTCTAAGATTTGAAGGACCAAAAGTTGGAGAAAAGTTTATGTACAAATAAAAAAGGCATTTGGAAAAAAAATATATAAAGCTAAGGAAAATTTGCTCAAAATAATTCCAACTATCACCGGTTGGCAAAATAATCTCAACTATCAATTATTTTGTAATAATCTTAACTATTCTCATAATTTATTGAAAACATACCCACCTCCTTATTACCGGCTGGAATACGTAACTTTTCCAATTTTTTCTTATTTTTTTACTTAAGTGTTCAAAATTAACCCTTTCCCTTTATTTATTAATAAAAGAAAAAAGAAAAAATTGAAAAAATTACCTGTTGCAGCCGGTTAAAAGGGCCGGGATGTGGGTATGTTTTCAACAAATTATGAGAATAGTTGAAATTATTAAAAAATAATTGATAGTTGAAACTAAAGACCACGGGTGATAGTTGAGATTATTTTTAGCAAATTTTCCTAAAGCTAATTGGATTAAAGATGTAATGAATGATTTATTCATCCATGTTATACATAGGTAATTTATCCTTTTCAGGACTAGCTGCCGCAATTTATGTGTTGCAGTTAGTTAGGTAGGTTCATTTAAAGGGCGGTTGCTTATAAACTCCTTCAGTTAATGTTTGATATGCCCATTTAACTAATAAGTAGATGACTATATGTACTTGTACACCTTCCTACAAATTTTTAAAGCTTAAATTTTAAGACTTTTACGACCAATAAACTTTGTCTCTACTTATGATCAAACCTAAATGCATAACTAGACTTGGAAAACGACGGATTTTGGGTTGCACCAATTTCAATCGGATATTTTTTTTGGTCGGATCATTCACAAGTCGACCAAGTTATTTTCAAGTCATGTTATTCTGGGTCTTGGATCGGTTCGGATTGATCCCATAGATTATGACTTCTAAATTCAAAACTATATTTCCATAATTTTATTTCCTTCAAAATTTGAGCCTAGATTACTTCGACCAAATATGTGAGATACACTATTAAGGGTTCGTGTTGTATCTTAATAATAGTTAAGATAGGTAAAAACGACATTACTTAGTTTTTTAATTATGCGCTAAAAAAAGATGATACATACTCATTGGGACTAAGTTTAGGAGATATGTGCCTTATCAAGATTAATGTGATGCTCATTTTGGAAAAAAAAAATAAGACTTTTCAATGTATTTGATGATTATGAGATATACAAGTGATGTGCCCATTAGGGGATTATACATGCTACATATGTAATTAGGAGTGTTTATAATAATCCAGTCCAAAATAGCCTATCCGGATTATCCGATATCCAGTTTTTTCTGAAATCGGATAATTTTCCAGGTTTTCGCAAACCAAATAATACACATCGGGCACCGTTTCAAATCCGAATACCGGATCTGGATTCGGGTTGCAAAAAAAATTGAAAACCGGGTATCCGATTTTATTTAATTATTTATTTTTAGTTTTTTTTTCATAAATAAAATGATCATGATATCTCTTGAGTTAACCTTGGATTGAATATTTTTAGAGAGTTAGTATTTGAATTGTTCTTACTTAAACCATGAACAATAATATAATAGAATATAAATCAATGATAGGTCAAATTTCAATAAATAAAACTCAATATTTAAAGTATTTTTATAATTATAAATTTAATCAAAGAAATTCAATGTAGGACTCTACAAGAAATGATCAAGATCACACATTGATAAATGATAAGTGATATCCTGTTATATAGAATTATGAGAGCATATTCATATTTACCTATATCGTCCATCATGTTTATAATTCATTGAGAATTATAAAAACATACTCATACTTTGAGCTAATATATTTTATTATTAAAAAATTTAATAAAAAAATTTCAGTGTGAGAATCTAAAAACTTATGAATTACTACTCTTTTAATAATTTGGAAATTTATCCCACATTGACACATGAGGATTGACAAGTGGTTATCTCTTCCATAAAGTAATACTCCCTCTTATTCTTCCTGCTTGTCCCATTTACTTTTTGATTACTATTTACTAATAATTCTTAATTAGTATTTTGTTCTTGATTTATAAATTAAAATATAGTCATGTGAAATCTTATTTTATTCGTTTTAATGAAAAGATTATTAATATCAAATTTTTATAATTTTTAATCATGCACAATTAAAGATATTGAATGTCGAAATGTTGCCTTGGCATGTGTGCAAAAGGTCAATGGGACAAGTAGGGTGAATAGGAGGGCGTACATTTTATGTCTTTCTCAATTTGCTCATCTTTCTATTTTAGCAATGACTCCACTTACATTCTTTAAATCTCATTTACAAACTTATTTTCTCTTTCCATTTTAACCACTCATCTTTATATTCATTTATTTTTTTATCTTATTCTCCAACCAAATTTCACTTTCACTAAATTTCAACCAATATAAATTAGGTGCAATCTCATACGGACGGAGGGAGTAAAAGCACTACTACAAATCATCACTTGTGCCACTAATTATGCCACGGGAATTTAAAATCCGTGGCAAGTTTTGATCTTGCCACGGGAAAAATAGGTTTCAAGACAATATCATAACCATACCCAAGTTTTTTGCCACGGGTAAATATAATTGTGGCAAAGATGCACTTGTGCCACAAGTTATGCCCACAAGTTATGCCACGAGTAAATATATACCGTGGCAAACAAACACTTTTGCCACGGGTAAATTAATATCGTGGCAAACAACCACTTGCGCCACAAATCTTGCCACGGGAAATTTAATTTTTTTGTGGCAAACAAAAGTTGCACCAAAAATTATGTCACAACAAAATATTTATCTGACAAAAAATTTGTGCCATAAATTATGTTTTGGGTAAATACTTATGATGGAAAATAAAAACTTATAGGCCACGATTAAATGACTATTGTGTGATTGTGTTATAAATTAGACACCTGAATTTGAATTATTCGCAAGTTTTGATTTTGCCATGGAAAGTATATTTTAAAAGAAAATTTAAAAAATAAAAAGTTTATCAATTATTTAAATTTCAAAATCTTCATTCAACTTAATTAGTTCTATATATATTAGAAAATAAGTCATTATTTTTCCATGTCTTTTAATTTAATATAAGAAAAAAAATTCTATAAACAATTATTCAATTTAATACTCATACTAGACCTTAAACAATAATTTTAGGTAAGATTAAAGTATTTTCAATAAAAACAGAGAAAGGTTGTTTCTAACCTATTTCAAGACTTTTCCAATTTTTTAATAAGTGAAAATCAGATCTTATAATCTTTTTAAATTCAAGAACACATGAAAAATGTTTTTTTCAATCTCTAACCATTACTATACAAAAACACGGAAATTCCGATGTATAACTATTAATATAGTAATATACGACTAATAATATCGTAATATATTAATAACTGATAAATATTATCTAAGTAGTATATATTAATACGAGTAATATTATTTTAACATACGACTAATTTTGTTATATTTAGGAATATTAGTTGACCAAATGAATTTTAATTTTGCAACTAATTTTTTTCAATTAATTATAATTTTTTTAACTTTTAATAATTTTGTTCAACTAGTTAATAATAATAATAATAATAATAATAATAATAATAATAATACACTAAGTGGTAGGAGTGTTATTTTATAAGTATAATAACATAATTTAAGTTATCACTAAATAACTTATGGCCTAGTGGTTGGAGTGTTGGTATGCCAACTTGAAGGTCTTGTGTTTAAATTCTACCCAAAGCATTTGTGTGAAAGGAATGTTACTGATTGTTAACATTAAATTCATACTACTAGTTGAATTTCCTTGTTTACGAGTCTAGTGTATAAATGATTTGTAGCCACGTGTGGTGCGCCTAGTAGACGAATATAATTTACAATGATCACTTTATGTGACAGAAGAATATGATTAGCCACGGGATCTACCGTGGCAAGAAAAAGAGTTTTTGCCACAACCATAATTTTCTCGTGGAAACAATCTAGCCACGATCACTTGTGCCACGGTAGTCTCTAACTAAAATTCTCGTGGCTAGACATCATAGCCATGGGAAATTCTTACTTGTGCCACGACTGCTACTGTGGCACAAGTGATGATTTGTAGTAGTGAAGTAATCTCTTGGGGGTGATGTAGTTTTACACTTATCCTACTTAATTGTCCAATAAAGAAAATAGCAAAACAAACTTTGTCGCTTATCGCTTGTGAAACAAAATATAACTATAACGCTACCTTATAAAAGAATACGGAGATTTGTAAAATAACAAAAAAAAAAAAAGAGTTGTGAAATAATAAAATAAATTTTGTTCTACATGGTTTAGAAAAAAGAGGGAGGTTATAAATTGAAAAAAATTACATAGTGACCAATTCTAAACCCAAATTTTTTTGTTGTGCCCAACTACTCGTGAACAATAGAGAACTATTGTTGGCTTTTATATGACAATTATACTCCGTATGAGATATTCACTTTTTTCATCATGTGGAATAAGTTCACATACTTGTAACAATACGGTTTGATTTGGTCTGATCTGATACTAAAATAGAAATTGAGTACGAATGGGAACATTATTATTGACACTGCAATTTAGTTCATTACGTTTTATTTTTCATATAAAAAAATTTTGATATTAAGTTCAAACCACTACTAAATGTAAGTCATAGATAATATACGTATGATTGTTTTGATAGTATTCACCCCATTTAGCCCTTGTACTCTCCATTAGGGAAGACAACCGTATTGGACCCAACTCAAATCTGTTTTAATGGAACTAGGTTCATTTACCACTATTATTATTATTATTATTATTATTATTATTATTATTATTATTATTATTATTATTATTATTATTATTATTATTATTATTACTACGCATTGTGCAAGCGAACATAATTTTGAATATAAGCTAATTTATTATCTAAAATACTGCTAATCGCACCTAATTTAATCATACAGTCTTTACTAGACTAATCCTTTTCTTTAACTGGATTTGGGTTCATTTTTAGGGGTTGCTTAGATTGATTGTAAATATTTAAGGGATAAATAAAAGTCAAAGTAGTAAAATAAAGTTAATTGAATTTAATAGTTAGAAAGGTGGAAGAATTGATTATAAGGTAATGAAAATGGAAAAAATAACAATTATTTCTCTCATATAAGGGATATAAATTTACCCAAGGGGAGGTTTGGGGAATAATTTACTCCTAAGGAGGGACATCATCATCCTTTTTTATTCATCTTTTTTACTTTACCTTATTCTACATCTTTCACAAGTATTTCATTACTTCAGTTATACCTCCATCATCATCATCATCATACCCAGTGTTCCCGCACATAGATACTCTATGGCCAGGGTCTGGGGAAGGAAGGTCGACGGCGTCTCATACCCATAAGGAGAGGGCGGTCATAAGAGTCCTTCGGCTCTAGAGGAGTCTTCAAGGATAGGACCTGCAAAAATCCGAAAACCTGCATCTTACACCCACGTTAGCCAAGCATAGGGATTAAAAAAAAAAAAAAAAAAAAAAAAAAAAAAAAAAAAAAAAAACCTTTAAGCGATATAGGTAAAAAAGGAAGTGAAAAGCGATGACAAAAGTCACAGAACAGTATCAAACTAGTCTAGTAATCTAGGACGTGAATAAGGCGCCGCCATGTGGCTCTATCCCTGGTCAGGTCCTTAGAGAGGTGTAGTTCGAGCAGGTCGCTGTTAATCTGCTCCTCCCACGTCCTCTTAGGTCTTCCCCGGCTTCTCTTGCCCTCCACTATGATGTGTTCGACCCTTCTCATTGGGGCGTCATGGGTGCTTCTCTGTACATGCCCAAACCATCTGAGCCTGTTCTCCCGCATCTTTGCAGAGAGAGGTGCAACCCCTAACTTTTCCCTAAACTCCTGATTTCTAATCCCTAAACTTCAGTTATACCTCCACATACCTTTATTTCACTAGTTTGACTTTTTTATCTTTTAAATATTTATACTCAATCCAAACGACCCCTGATTTGGAATAAAATTGGACAACAGCTTGACTTGAAATCTGAGCTGTAGAAGTACAAACTGAATTGTAAATACTCATGTAGCTCTACACTGTATTGAAGTCACTCAAGTGATTACAAGCCTATCTGGTATTACTACTATTCTGTAAATTCTCTATTATAGAGAGCTTCAGCATCCACAAAAGTGTCCCACAGTTAAGGATTTGTACAATATTCTTTTCTCAAATGAACCTTAATCATCTGTAGACAACAATTGTTGGATATGAAAACTTTAAACAATTGTAATTCTGTTCAAAGATATGGTTTAAATGAGATAATTCGTATAATTCCAAAACTTAAGCATTTACAGGCTGAGGCATGTCGATCAATCGTTCAATGGTCTGAAGTTGATCATATGGAGCAATCTGTACCATTACATTATAGCAAACAATCAACAAACTGAAAATAACATGCTATTTGTCAATTAAGAAGCCGAAGATAAATTGAAAATACCTGGTTAAACCCATCAGGCCATGTTATTTCAACAGCATAATTACCCATTGGTCGGATTTCTTCTGGTTCGATGTCTTCTGGGATATCAGTGTATTGCAACTTTTGCTCCCCAGTCCATTCATCCTGCGAAAACAAACGCAACAAATAGGCTTGGGACTTGTATTTATCTTAACCTTTGGGACTTTATAGTGCAAAAATAAGGTTGCATAGCATCAACCCGTTGCAAGGGTTCAAAAACATGTACCGATTATTCTCGAGGGTAAAAAGGTGTAAACTGCATCACACCCGTTACCATATGACTGTATCCATTATCGCAATTACAACTGTTGTCACATGTATGCACTATGTTCATATCCCCCCTATTTTGTTTTGCAAATGATGCTTGTGACTTTTTTTGTTTGATGGCGATGCTTAAGACAAATTATCATATGTTCATTTGCCAATTTGAATATATAATTGAAATATTTTGCTACAACATATTTGATTTTTTTTTTTGGCTAAATAATGTTGAAATTGTTCAAAAATCCAAAAATACAGCAACATAGATTTTATTGTCCACAATGTTGTCCTCATAGGCTTCGCTCAACAAAAGCTAACCTTTTCAAATCAAAGTATAACCGCTACTAACAGTGTGTTTTTAGGTGTCCTACTGGATTTACTTGATTTTGCCGCAATCTTTTATTGCAAGTATAACTGAGAATCGATCTTGTCTCAGTTTGAGCAACTATTACTTTCCCCAGGTAAGGTCTTGTGTTCGATTTTCACCTATCCCGCCCATTCCCTCAGCCTACCTTATAATCCAAAAAAAAATATTAATTATCTTACCACACTCTGAGCAGATCGATCATTCCGTCTTACAGTTGCAGGGTGAAGAAGAAACTCCTCCTCTGAATCAGGTACCTTCACTCGTATTGCCTTTATTGATTTATCATAGCTGACAGCAGTTGATACTGGCAACAAACACAAAAAATTCTTCTTAAAGCAAATAAGAACATCAAATTTCAACTAATTCATAAATGAAAGCTTTTCTTCCCAAAAAGTTAAACTCAATATTGACAAGCTAATCTAATGTTAGAAACCAACTAGATACGCCGTGCACACCTTGTTGGCGAATCTTGGCACACTGCTGTACAACACAAACTCCAAGCTCTTGAAATGTATTGGCAACCTCTCCCAGTGGATCAGCTACCACTTCCGGTTGTCCACTATCTCCCGAAGCAGACAACTAGAGAAGTAAAATATCAATTAACATAGTTTTTTTTTAAAGTTTAAACACTAGCCTCTGCTAGTAGCGAATGCGGGAAGCAAACCCAAAATGACTAGCATGATTCATGATCGAAGTCTTGAATCGGAAGAATTGGCTCAAAAGACATAACGAATTCGGATTGTGAGTTTTTAAAATGATTATAATGGGCATGTTTTATGCTGTAAAAGATTTCGGTAACATACAACTGGCTTGATTGGAAGCTCAAACAGATGAGGAATCCCAAACTGACTAACGACCTGCAAAAACAAGGGTGACAATGACTAAGTTAGCTTCTCCCCGAACATGCTGAAGGATCGAGGGAGCATTAGAGGGAGCTCAATAATCAACCATTGATGAAAAATCAAGAAAGTCTTGAGATCAGCTGCATGCCTGAGAGCCTGAGCCTCTACCAAAAGGATAATAGCGCTTTCCATCTGCGTCGAAATGACACATATTCTCTACAACAGCAACGCATGGTACCTGAAACAATTTTGTCGACTCACGTCAAACAATGTCAACAGAAAGCAGATGATGATTAATCATGTTGTAGGACTTAGCACCAAAGAGTCAAACCTTGAGCTTAGAAAACATGCGAACGCCTTTAGCAACATCGATGAATGCTAGCTTTTGCGGAGTTGTAACAATAACAGCTGCTGTTAACGGCACAACCTGACAAGAAAATTCTAGAAAACTCAGAAATTGCAAGGGAATAGAATTCTTTCGGGTCTAGAATAAACACATGCAACTAAAACCTGGCATAAAGTTAGCTGAATGTCTCCAGTCCCTGGTGGCATGTCAATAATAAGATAGTCAAGTTCTCCCCTGCATTTTTATGATTGAAAAATCAAGAAACATAATCTTAATTTTTTCATATAAATGCTGTAATTTCTAATGGAAAACTCAAAGTACGAAGGGTGCGATAATAGTATAGATATAGGCATTAGTCATTGGATTTAGTACAGAAAAATACCAATCAGTAGTCGTAAGTAGCTGGTTAATAACCCCAGAAACCATTGGACCCCGCATAATTGCACGTCCTTGCCCAGCAAATCCAAATGATATTAGTTTGACACCCAAGTATTCGGTTGGGATTATGCTTTTTGTCTCGGGATTCTGGTAATCATATAACATCATCAAGCATTTTGGATAATAATAGTGAAAGAAAAGTTGAAAGGCATTAAAATTACCACTTCGAGCAGCCGACTTTCTGGTGAAACCATAGTTGGCAAACTTGGACCATAGACATCCGCATCAAAAATTCCAACCCTAGCACCCATGCCGGCAAGAGTGTAAGCAAGATTTACTGCAACAGTCGATTTACCTACACCTCCCTGTAAATTTCAAGCAATGAGAAAGATCTTGAATCCCATAAGCAGTTTAATTCAGCAGTGGCCATCAAAATCTTTCGATGGCCCGTTTGGTAACTGGTACTAAATGGTGGGAATTATAATGGAATGTTAGTGTAATTTTGGTAAAAATATCTCTTAAAATATCTATTGACCTACTTATTCTCCTTCAACAAACTCATTTTCTTCACAAAATTCATTCCAATCATTACCACTTAAACAGTGGTATTAGGTGGTAATGAAAAATTGTGAATAAATAAACCTTTTTTATGATCAAACTTTCATTACCATGATAATGACAGGATACATATCATGAAAATTTACACTACAAATCATTTCCATATTCACCAATTAGTACCATTAACCAAACGGTCCGCGAATGAACATATTTTGACTTAAGACCTGAAACTAACAAAAGAAGAGCAAGCTCTTACTTTACAACTAGAAACAGCAACAATATTTGAAATTGTCTGCAAGCCCTTTGGAAGATCTCCTGCAAAAATGGGTTTAGCTGGTTGGGCCGACATTGTTACATTCACTTTCCTCACCCAAGGCAGTGCTAACACCACCTCATTTGCTTCCTGCTCAAACTGCAAAAGAACAAAACCGATTCATATACCCCAAATCAATGCATTGTCGGTATGAGGTTAGTGAAACGTTGAAATTTCTGCATCTATTTTTCCGGGGGAAACATACATCAATAAAAATCAAGATATAGTTCTAATTTCATTACCATGTCCTTTACTGGACAGGCTGGGGTGGTGAGCTCCAAGCGAAATGACACCTGAATCGCAATAACTATAGTTATAGGGTAATAGTCATAAGTCATCAAAAAATAGAAATATTGTCATGTAAATGACCTCTCCCACAGCTTCATCGATTTGTAGATCTTTCACAAAGCCACAAGAAACAATGTCGGTCCCAAAGTCGGGATCTATAATTTGAGATAAGGCTTTGAGAACATCACTCTCTGCTGTTGTGGTTGAAGTAGTTGGAGCCCCGGCTGAATAAAAAAGAAAGCGATACACAGAATTAACATATGAGAGATAATTAATTACTCAAGTAGAAGTTGTTCAAACTTCAGATGATACAGATTTTTTACCTTAAGTACAGATGTTGTATTCAGGGCTTTGAAAATATAAAGTACACAAAATGATGTATATTACTAGTTGACTTGACTAGGTTTTTTTTAAAGATTATAGGGTATGCTGAAAGAAAAAAAAGGCTAGGTGAGAATCAAACTCAAAACCTTATTTGGGGAAAAGTGGTACGTGCTCCAACCAATGTTAAGTGAAACGAAATTTGACTCGGTACGAGAACCAGAAACGAAAACGAGAAATGTTAACTTCAGATTTTTAGAAACGTGGGAAACGTATGTACAGTTTTATTTTACAATAAAATAAAAAATGAATAAAAAAGTTAAAAAAGAAAATGACTGAATAGAAAAGATAAGGAAAAAAGAATAAAAGAAAAAAGGGGCTTATGTTATTGTAGATGGTTTTGGGCATGAAAAAAAGACATTTGGGGAACGTAGTTTTAGAAATGTTAATATAACATTACAAAAACTAAGATTCCTAAACAGGATTTGTAGGAAGTTTTCGTTTTTTTTTTTTTTTTGTAACTATGGCTCTAATTGAGACAAGACCTAATTAGTTTTAGAATCCAACTTATGCGAAATGGGAATGGAAAACAAAGCTCAAAGCCTCAAACACAAGACATGTTAGATGACATAGCCTCATGCACTCATACAAGCCAAAACATAAAGGTACTTGGGATTTGGGATCAAATCTCGGAGAAACTTATAAAAGTAAGCTACATAAAATATTAGAATTTAGCTATAAAAAAATCATAACTCAAAATGCAAAAAGCCCAAACAAATTGAACAATCGCGTAGCAGAAGAGGTTCAAAACCCACAAACATGCAGATTGAAATAAGCCTTAAATCCCCATACAAAACTAAGCTCAAATACTATCCTTAAAGGGCTTAACTGCAGAAAATTGAATTTTGATACCTTTATAGCACCTACAAAAGAATTACCAATAAATTGGAGGATGAGGTTGTACAAAGTTCTAACACCTTGAAATTACTTAATTCAACAAACTAACGCATCAGCTCAATATGACAATATCACTTAATATGACACACCTTATGCCGTCCAAAATAAAGAACACCATGCTAAAGCCACCTTCACACAATCATTTTTTCATCTCTATTACAATCCTTTGCAAAATAACTATGATACCGCATAAATCCAGCTATGTAATTGGTATAGGGAGACTCCCAAAAATATCAAGGCATAATTTCTTTTCAAAAGATATCATCAAGCATAAACCCCTACGACATTGCCTATTAACTAGTCCCCCACCCTTACACCATACTATAAGAACAACCTGGGTGTCAAATCACTAGCCACCAACAACAAGAATCTTGTCCATTACACAACGGTGCAAAAACAAGGCCGCATCACTTCGCATCACGTATTAAAGGTATTCAAATAACCGATGTTTCCCGCGTTATGAAGGCATAAAAAACCAACAATTTAGACCATTTCTAAGAATATTGCGCCTGTAATCGCATTTGCACTATAATCGAACCTATCCCTAAATATTATACATTTATTATTCAGTTTACCTCTCAATTTCGTAGATTGCATCAATAACACGTAATGTAATATAAAAGGTATTGCGATATGCCCTTGGACTAGGGGAAGCCATTTGATATGACTTGAACTCATAACCCTCAATGTGCTAGATGAAATTCTGACCTCCACACTAAACTTAGCAAAGATTGTGCACCCATGAAGTGTTCTAAATCTTATATATGCATTCTTCCAACGATCCTTGGATGTATGGGTGGACATGATTATGTTCGTCTAAATTTATAAACAAAAATCATATAATCTAAAGTTAAACAAAGATCATGGGCATTAATGGTTCACTGTTCTATACCTATTACAAGTGTAGGTTAAACGAACATAACATCGTGGCAATCATTCTTGCATGGTTCCCTTACTTCCAAGTTCCATACTTCTCAATATATAAACATAGGATAGCAAGCTATTACTTACAAGTTACAACCTATCTCCTTCATTACCTTATTTCAATTTCTTTTTTGGTTTAATGCCACACCTCCAATTTCCTTATGCACTGGCATTTTCATTAACACTAAAACATCAAGCATCACATAATAAGCTAGACAATCAACAGCTCATCAACCTAACAAAATTCTATTCAGGAAATATTTACTTCCTCAGTTTGCAATTTATGACCTCAAAAGATGTTGGGATTATTGTTGTAATTTGTTGTATTCATTATTCTTACACTATATTGAAATTGTAGTGTCTGTGCTAAACTCCTAGCACAAGTGTTGGAAATACTTCACATGTGAGACAAGATCCCACATCGATAAAAAAGTGGGTTGTGGACTTGCATATACTTAGTGAGCTAATTCTCCTATAGCCATATGGTTTTGGGAAACAATGAGCCTCACCGAGTGTACGTGCAAGTCAATGCTCTTAACCCGTGGGTTTGTGGGCCCGAGCCCACGGGTGTCCCGTGTCCCCACGAGTGGGCCACGGTGAGATTATGTGACGAATTGTCACGGCCTAATAACAAGAAATCAAAAATTTTTACAACTTTGGAAAAGGTGAATACTTTTTTCCTAAAATTTCCATATAAATTAAGGGGCTATTCCTTCCTACTAAGAAAGACGAAAAAAAAATACCCTATTTTGATAACAAAAGGATAGGAACTCAAATACCTTCAACAGAAGCAGCTTTTGCTTTGATTGTACATAAATTATCTTGATTATGAGATACCCATGTACATTTTAACTGTCTTTGTTGTTGAATCAACCCACTAAATGCTAATCCTGCATATATAAAATCATCAGAAAAATGCACATCATGTTTGTTAGAAAAAGTGCAAATTCTCAGCAGAAATCTATATAAAGGTTGGGAATTGATAGGAAAGTATGTCTTACCATTTCTATGTTGAAGATTTTTTGAGGGTTGAAAACAAAGATTAGGAGGATTAATGGGTGCATTAAGTAAATTCATTTTCTTGCAATACAAATGCAAGATAACTCAGAGACTATGGAATGTTTGTCAGAAACTCATCAATGGAAAGATTAAACGTACGAGTACTCAATACGACACCGTTTGGAGAGTTTGGCTTGGTTTTGGATTGCATTATCGACCGTTAAGTTGTTGGCCCCACGGTACGTTTCTTTGTGGCTAATATCTTATTTTTAAGATAGAATTGTGGCTAACATTGGCTTTCCCTCAACTTTTTCTATTTGATCATTAATACATCATCATCGCACCTAATATTTGAGTATAAAACGGTATTATCGAAAGAAATAAATTGGTTATGGTCAGTGACACTCTTAGCTCGAGATTTGACCCGGTACACACCACAAGAAAGAAAAATAGCAAGAGAATAAACGCAACAACTATGGATAAAAACATATGCAGGCAAAAATAATAATCATGGTAAAGATAATATCGACTGTGTTTGCTCGCTCTTACATTATCTTAGGTTTACAACAACTTTTCTTTCAATTGACTGTGTTTTTCCCTTCTTATAGATGCATTGGTGCTCTTCTTTTGTACACTTCTAAATCATCTCAATTCACTTTCACGCATGTTTTTCGGGTGCAATCACTAGCCTTGATAGAACATTTTAGTTTTTGCATGGTGTAGGAATAGCTTATGGTTCGAACACAAGAAAGTTAGACGAATTATTTAAGTTGTATTCTAAATTTTACAAGTTGGAAAATTATGATATGATGAGATACCAATATCTATGCTACTGAAAACTCAAACATAAATGATTATAACTTTATGGTAAAAGCTCTAGGATATTGAGAATTACCTAATTCGCATATAAAATTCAACTATTACTTAATCTTTATAAACTAGATTGATTTGCATGATAGGCCTAAGCTAAACCAATATTCATAAAATGAGAGTTTGAAATTAACATAGAAGCTAGTCTTGGTCGAGACCGTCTCAATATGAGACAGCCCATCTACCTCCAAGCCTAATCTCTATTAACATTAAAAAAAGAAAAAGAGTAAATATAAAAACTATTATTTTTGAAAATGATATTTTGATGTGCTCGATTTAGAGCACATTTATGTCCCTATTTTGATGTCGAGTCTCGATGTTTTACATTGGTTTTATATGATTTACACTCGATTTTACCTTGTTCTTGTCTCCATGGTGTTTAGAGGTCATTTCAGGTGTTTTCGGGAGATTTCGGGGTAAATCGGATCGAGTTCGAAGCTTAGACTTCAAAGTCGAAGTAAAGACACGTGTTTCGAGGCGCTCACAAGTTTTTCGGGTCATTCCCGAAGATATCGCAAAGGTCGGAAACCGTTTGATGATCGTTTGAAGCTTCTAAGAGGCCAAAAGAGCCACATTCGGTCGAACCTAAGGTGGCTTCGGTCGAATCCAAGCCCACCAGCCCAAGACCAATGTTAAAGCTACTGGGAATGGCGAATTGGGAGTCCATTCGGTCGAATTGGACCCATTCGGTCGAATTGTATGGCAGCTTCGGTCGAATCTTCATTGTGCTGCCCAAAGCCAAATTCAATGCTTCCTGGAAATACCGAATTCGACCACCATTCGGTTGAATGGCCCCAATTCGGGCGAATCTCGGCCTGATCCTGCGTATTGTCTTTTTCTTCGAAGCTTGCCACGTAGGATTATGTTAGGGCGTTTGTTCCCCCTTGTGAACACTGCAAGAAAAGATGTGAATGTAACATGGATTCAGTTTGACACATGACAAATGTAGGATTAATTTGTTGTAGTGAAAACGAATTGTCAAACTAAAACGTTTAAACCTGTTTTAACATTAAATTAAATATGTGAAAGCAAAAACAATGTAGCAAAGCATTGGTACTGCCATGTCACACAAAGACAAAAAACAACACCATTTTTGCATCTTTTTTGTAGCATCAAATTGTGGCCTAATTCAAATGATGATTCAAAAAGGTGTATCCAGATGCAACAGCTTAGAAAAATGCAACATTAGCAACTCCATCTCAACATCAAACAGAAGCAAACAAAGCCAAGAAAAATGCAACATTAGCAACTCCATCATCGAAGCAACAGACCATATACACTAAGCAACTGTTGCACATGATACAAGGACACAACATAAGCAACTTCAATTTCAACTATTATTATTATTATTTTTTTTTGGCAAGGTTAATTTTATAAAATGCCAGAAAAGATAGCCGAAGCTTACAGAAAGTTCAAAAGACTGAAATGAGGGCTCCTACAGAGCATCAGAGGGACACACCCCTCGTCATTCGCTTGGAGGAGCCGACATTCCCAAAAAAGGAGATATTCTCCTGGCCTATACAAGGACTTGTACAATACTGATTGAGTTTGCAAAACCTGAAGACATTAGCCTAAGCAAACTCTTAATACACGGCATCACAGAATAGCATTGTCGTTGGACACCCTCCGATCATCAAACCCATTTGCACACTTTTATGCTTCCAAGTGCACACCTTTACAACAGCTTAGATGAACCCTGTTCAAAAAACGTTTGTCGATACCGCAGCTATTGAGCTCAATAAACAACAGCCAAAGCGGGACCAGTAGTAGCCATAGCCTACTCAAAATGCAAGTTGGGCATAGCATGTTGAAAACCTGTGCTCAACCAATTCACTAAGCAGCACCTAATACATCAATGTAGGCTTTCTACCAGTACACCACTATTTAAGGCATATATCAGACTTCATTACTAAGCAAAAGCACGCTGAAACAAAATAGCCAGCACACAAGCCCATCATAGCAGATACAAATACAATAATATTAGCATCTCAAAAACAGTCACTCATATAATTCAACAGGAACCAATCAAATCCAAAATAATACAAGATACAATAGCTATACAAACAACCTACTGTATCAAACTAAAGGACCAGCAGCAAGAGAAGATCATCAGGCTTCCTTTGCATCAAACCCAGCAGCGTGCGTGCATAAAGCAGATGATGACAGCTTCCTTTCCTAGCTGCCAGCACCTTAAGTCGCAACAAACACTCTGCATCTTGAATGCCCCACACAGGGGATCCAGGAGTCTTGCCCAGGCAGCAGCATCCTTCATGGTTGAGCAGCACATGATTCACCAGTACTGGGTGCACCACAAGTAGCAGCACAATCCCAGTATCCTAATATCCAATCAAAGACAAAAGACAATAGACCAGCACAGTCCAAGCATAATCCCAACACCATACCAGACCATACATGAGAAACAATATTTTCAGTATCACATTACAGTACTCAAAGACTAAGGGTAAGGTCTTAGTCCAAGCTTCCACGCATAAAAGCTCGATCCCGAACCGACAAATCCCTTAATCGCAGTGAGCAACCTGAAATAGCTTCCTGAAAATGCTTCTAGAAGAGATTGAAACGCTACGAGGTTCCTTCCTCGAGAGCAGGAATATCTAACCAAAATTGATACCCTCAGATACTAAACTGCATTGAGCAGTTCAAAATGAAGGAATAACTATTAAAAGTTATCCTCAGTGACATAACTGTAGTATACCGTTCATAACCTTGAAATAAGACCCTTGAAATCAACCACGAAGTCAATCGATCTCAAACCCAGAAGATTCTTAAATATCATAAACTATATCCCCTAATTCTATTGGGGTAAACAAGAGCCATTCAAAAACTCTAAATTAGGGTTCAGAACTCCAAAGTCGTGGTTTTATGAATCTCAAACAGCCTTGAAAACCACCTTTCGAATACCGGAAGTTGACCGGTACGGATGGGGTTCAGCAGCACCAAGAAATCGCCCTTAACATTAAGCCCTAGGCGTAATGTTCGATCAGAGGCTAGAAAGCCCCAAAAGACAAAAGAAACACGAACCTGGGTTGAGCTCCAAAGTTAGGGTTCTTCGCTGTTCGAAGAAGGCGTTTGACCAATCTATCGATTCAACAGACAACAGACCCCAATCTTCAAACTCCATCCCAGAAAAGGTGTTCCTTCAAAAACTGAGGCAATATCCTCTAAACCAGAAATTATATAGTCAAAAACTAAAACTACCAAGGCGTTTTGGTAGGTAAAGACCACCGCTGGGAAGACGGAGGTCCGCTAGCACACCTATGTCTCTATCCTTCTCGGTGGTCGGCCCCGCCTCCTACCTGCCATGGCGGGGCAGATCTAGGTCGCCCAGCAGAGAGGAGGGTGTTATTATTATTATTATTATTATTATTATTATTATTATTATTATTATTATTATTATTATTATTATTATTATTATTATTAACAAAAAAGCTAAATAAACACAAACCAATAACATTGAGATGCTCCTCAATGTGATGCTCCATATAAAAAGAAGGCAGCAAACATTGTGATGCTCCTCAACGTGATGGCAACAACAGAACCAAAGAACCACAATCAGCAGCCAAGATAGATTAGAGCCTGATCAGCACAAAGGAACACATCTCTAAACATCCTCATCAAAACAGCCCACATACACAGTCAGCAAAGAGCAAGCATCAACAGATGACAACCTCAAATGTTTAGAGAGCACCAAGGAAAGCAGCTGCCATCACTCACATCAGGTCAGCTGTAGTAGAGAAAAGCACTAAGCAAACAGAAGCATAAAACAACAAGCACATATGCAGCAGCTTCAGACGGACCAGCACAAGTCCAAAGCAGCAGATCAACAGCCTAATGAAGCCAATCACGGAATAGCAACAACAAGCAAACTTAGAGCAACAACCCAAGCACATTAACATCAGTGCTGCTGTATATCAGCAACCAGCTCACAACCAGATCAGACATAATACCAGCAGCTGCATCAAACAAATTCCAGCAGACTCAGAGCAATGCACTAAAGTCTATAAGAAGTAAATCAGAGCAACAACATAATCAGACACCACCCAGCGCAGCCAGCACCAGCCCCTCACAACAAACCAAGCAAGCTCAGCCCAGCAAGTTGAGTGTGAAAAATTCAAATTACATTACTTTGAAATACAAATTCTGGTATTTTGCAAACCAGTATACAATTACTTCAGTAAAAAAAGGAATTAAAAAAAATTACATTACTTTAAAAAAATTACTCAAGCAAACTGATTTTTTTTAGCACTAGAAGGAAGGAGAAGGTGTGGATTTGATGATTTGATGATTCACACAATTGAGTAAAGTTCTAGTTGTTGATTTGATGATTCACACAATGGAAGATTTGGTAAATGATATCACTAGTGTAAAAAAAGCTATTGGCTGCGGCTAATTGGCTGCGGTTTAAAGGTGTACGCAGCCAATCACTAGTGGAAAAAATAGGATTTGCTGCGGTTGTTTTGGGACTATTTGCTGCGGTTTTGAACCGCAGCCTATGCAGTAGCAGCAAATAAACAAAACTCTATTTGCTGCGGTTCTAAAAACCGCAGCCAATAGCCACTTTTCAAAATTAAAAAAAAACATTTGCTGCGGTTCTTATACAACCGCAGCCTTTGAGGGGCAATTTTTTTTTTTTTTTTTTTTTTTTTTTTTTTTGCTTTTCTTTGAATCCACAAGAAATAATCAAAGATCAACCCAGAAATAAAGAACAGCCTTTTTGATATATGAAGATCTGGAAACGACATGATTTTCAAAATCTTCGTATAATTAAAAATCTTAACAAAAACTAATTAAAAATCTGGAAACCCAGAAATTAAAAATCTTAACAAAAACTAATTAAAAATCTTAACAAAAACTAATTAACAAAAACGACATGATTCAAGATCTGGAAACCCAGAAATTAAAAATTTCATCAACAAATTACATTGAAGGAACAAGAACTAATGATTCGTTTTATACATTACAAATTTCATCAACAAATTACATTGAAGATATGGAACAAAAACTATTAAATCTTAATCAAACAAGAACTATTAAATTTGGGTATCATTAAAACATGAACAAGATCTGAGTATTATAATCTTTCATTTATGGAACAAGAACTATTTCCAGATCTGGTGTTCATTGAAGATCTTCATAAATTTACTCACTTGGGGATGCTCGATCAATCGATAGTCGAGGATTAGGGATAAGAGAAGGTGAATCTGCATCTGACTTGAATCGATAGTCGATGTTCGATCTTGAATTTTTTTTTTCTGGGTAATTTTGTTCTGGGTAACAAAAACTTATCAAACATTCATTAGTCAAGAGAGAAATGGGTTTGAGAAGAACTAAAACAAGGCGCAGGAGCAATATTTAGAAAATTACAAATGAAAATGAATAAGAAATGAAATGGGTAAAAAATAAAAAGAAGATAAGACAAAAGATCAAACCTTGAAGAATGGTATTTTTATTTGGAGAAGAAGCAGAAGAGCTTGAGAAAGAAGTTTGGGTTGCGTTTTTTGAGAGAGATCAGAAATTACTAGGGTTATTTGAGACACATGAGGGCGCCGGCTTTAAAGATCATGAAATTAGGGTTATTTGCTTATGGGCTTTGTTTGGGCTTTTAAGTAAAGGTTGCGGTCCACATACAAAACCGCATCAAATACATTTGTTCCAATTTTTTTTAGGTCATTTGCTGCGGGCTTAACAAGAACCGCAGCAAATAATCTTCGATCTTTTTTTTTTTTGTTATTTGCTGCGTATTTTTAAAACCGCAGCTTTTGATGCGCAGCCTATGACGTTTTTTCCACTAGTGAATAGACAAAATTAAAAAAAAATAATCAAAAGGGCTGCGGTTTGTTAGGATGTCCGCAGCCAATAGTTCAAAACATAAAAAAAAAATAAATAAAAGGGTTGCGGTTTTTTAGTTGATCCGCAGCAAATAATGGGCCCAGCCCAAAAGGCACCTATATATTGTCCTCTATCAAACCCTACTTCATTTTCTTCTAAACCCAAGAGCTGGGCCCCGTATACTTCCTTCTTTTGTTCATTTGTTCTCTCTTAATTTTGTTCATTAAAATTTAAACCCTAGTCTCACACCATCTTTTTCTAATTTCGATTTCTTAATTTTGTCCTTCTTCATTTTCTAATTTCATCAAACCCTAGTCTCACACCTTCGTTTTGTTTTGTTCAGATGTTCTCTGTTCTTCGTCTTCGTTTTGTTCTCTCAGAAATTTCATTTTGTTCAGATTTTCTTCGTTCTTCGTTTTGTTCTCTCAGAAATTTCATTAAACCCTAGTTTTCGAGCACAAAGGATTTTCAAGATTTATTAATGAAGATGAAGATGAAGTCTGATTTGAAGATTTGAAGATGAAGATTTTCAGGAATTTTGAAGATTTGTTTTTTTTTTAATTTCGTTTGTTCTTGGTAATTTCGATTTTTAAGATCTGTAATTTCGTTTATGTTTATGTTTATATTAGATCTGTAATTTCGTTTATGTTTATGTTATCTGTAATTTCGATTCATTTTTTTATGTTTATGTTAGATCCAGAAATGTCGATTCATTTTATTTTGATTATGTTAGATATGGAATTTCGTTTACGTTCTTCTGGGTAATTTCGTTTGTCGATTTTTGAGTAGATCCATAATCTTGATCGTTCTTTGTTTTTGAATCTTTCGACTAGTGCTTGATTGTAATTTTTTTAGATTTCTTTTAGATCTTGTATAGAAAGCTTGTAATTTTAGTTGTATTTTTTTTCTCCATTAATTTTAGATGAACATGAGCTTGTATTTTCATCTTTCATTTAATTTTAGATGTAGATGAATTCGTTTTTCATCTTTCATTAATTTTTAGATTTGTTGTTAGTATAAAACGAAATTTAAAAAAAAAATTTTGAAAATGGGGTTTTGGCTGCGGGCATTATGTTCGCAGCCAATAACTTTATCTTATTTGCTGCTACTTCAAGGGCTGCGAGACAAAACCGCAACCAATACCCCTAAAAACACCGCAGCAATTGCTTTTTTCCACTAGTGTATCATGTTCAAATAGACCAGAGAACTCCGCAGAGAAGAAAATAAGAATAATAATTTAGACCTAACACTAACTATCATACAAAAGGCTGTGAGCAGATAGCAGTGACATCCACAATCCAACAATGAATTTCCACACAATGCTTAGAAACATCCACAAATAGTCAGTAAGGGTAAAATTAAGCAGGACAACCTCTATGACTCTTATCAAAGGAAGGAATAAAAATCGGTGTTGGCTAGCCTCAAAGACAACTAAACCATCAATTCATTCATGGAAGTAGAGCAGAGTCTTAATAGTAACAAAAAGCAAAGAAGAGCAAAGAAACTTTAAATCCAAGGAAATGCATAGGGATTAGAGTTCCTTATTAATTCATTAGATTACTATGAATGCAGCATGTCACCATTAAAACTACAATCAGCTTATTATAAGGATTTGATAACGTTCAACTCAAAAATGTTAGAAGTACCAGAGACTTGGCGCAAACCTGTTGAGCTGCCGAACTCTAACAATTCTGGTCTGCGGTTTGGGAAGGTTGTTTCTGCTGTTGACCTTGTAAAAGCTTTTTCAAGATCGGTTACAAGCCCTAAACCTGTTGATCAATTTTCTAGTCAAAACGGGCTTTCTTGCCAAAAGGGTCTTCTTGCTTGTTCGCTGGTACCTTTCTCAAGGCTCACAGGACCTACATCAAGGGCTCAGATCAATGGTTACTGATGTTTTGAGACATAATAGCTCTAGAATGGTCAGACAGGAGTTGTCTACAACAGTGAATGCACCTGACGATTTATGGAAATAAGATGTATAAGCTTAGTTATTAGGCGTGTAACAAAAATTAAGACAAACTATGGGTTAATAAAATTCAATTCTTGAAACAAAATCAGACATACTATTATATAAAACAGGATTTGATGAAACCCTAGTTTGAAAGGAAAAAAGGCATTGCGAAACCATACGACACAAAAATTTAAGCAAGAATCTACAACCATTCAAAAATTATAAGAAAATTTCAACTCCAATTTGAAACTTGAACCCTAATAAATTCACGAACCTGAATGACTTTAATTGTTCGATTTTGTGGAATCTTCAATCAGGAAAAAGAGCAACTAGAACCCTAATAAAGGAAGAAGGAGGGAGGAAGAAAACATACCGTCAATAGAGGATGAGGATTGTTGTTATTTGATTCAGCCATCAATGGAATCGTAGCAGCAGGTGGAATAAGAAGAAGAAATCGATTCTATTGAATCCTTAATTTATGTCTTATTCATAAACCGTCTCAAGTTTCAACGAGTAAGCAAATACCTTATTTGTATCGTTTTTAGCTTAAACGATGAAGAATGAAATCCAAAGCAGATCGAAAAGCAGCTCGATGAAGCTGCAACAGTTTCGTGTGAAGGGAATTGAAGGTGGAAGGATTTTGGGCGGTTTTGAGAATTTTGAAATTAGGTTTAAAAATTAAATTTCCGCCTTATTTGTATCGGGTGTAAGATACATGATACAAATACTTCCTTATTTGTATCGCTTGTATAAACAGGCGATACAAATAATAATTATTTGTATCGCTTGTTTATACACGCGATACAAATAATCATTATTTGTATCCCCTGTTTTAAGGGAAATATCACGTTGCAATTTTAATGTTTTGTTAAAAATAATAGGGAAATTCCACGTGGTAACCCTGAGGTTTAGGGTTTTCCACGTGGTAACCAAAACTTGTAAAAAATCCACACGGTAACCCTGAGATTTATGTTATTGTTCCATTGTGACCTTTTTGCACATAAAAACGTAAGCAAACATTAGTTTTAAAGTTTTACGACTGTTGTATGCCTATTTATGTGACTCGCCATTTCAAATGCTATTAATTTAAACCTTTTCCCCAAAAATATAAACCCCAACTCTACCATCTTTCATCTAAATCACATTTTTTCTCCCAAATCTAAAGAAGGTAGAGTTTGGGTTTATATTTTGAGGGAAAATGTTGAAAATGATGACATTTAAAGTGGTGTGTCGCATAGATAGGCATACAACAACTTTAAAGCTAGGAAATTAAGGTTTTCAAACATTTTGCTAACGTTTTATGTAACAAAAAGGTCATGGTGAAACAATTTGGTAAACCTCAGGGTTACCATGTGGATTTTTTAAAAGTTTTGGTTACCACGTGGAAAACCCTAAACCTCAGGGTTACCACGTGGAATTTTCCAAAATAATACAATCTAAAAAATCTAAACTCACATACTAGAATAGTCTAACACCATAAGAAATATCTAGAAAAGTTAAAGTAGATAAATGTCCTAGAAGTTTGCCACTGTAACCGACATTGAACTCATATCAATATGAGTTAGATAGCAAGAAAGAAAATGCAACAAATACAAATAATGGATTAAGCCACATAAGGCAATCCCACAAGATTACAAAATGAGTGCTAAGTAAAATTTGTGAGTTAGAAGAGATAAGTGAGACATGAGCTCACATAAAAACATGAGTGAAGAGTGTATAGGTGCGGAACAAGTGTCCCACAAAAAATATTCTTGTACAATTTATGATGTAATTAAATATTTGTATTCAATTAATGTAATACAATATTTATTTGGGTCCAACTACAAATTTCGCATGCGCCCAAAACTTCTATCATGGTTTGGATTTTCCACGTGGTAACCAAAACTTTGAAAAAAATTCATGTGGTAATCCTAAGGTTTGTCAAATTGTTACACAATGACCTTTTTGCATATAAAACGTTAGTAGATGTTAATTTCAAAGCTTTAAGGCTGTTGTACGCCTATTTATGTGACTCACCATTTCAAATGTCATCAGTTTCAATCTTTTCCCTCAAAATAAAAATCTTAACTCATCTTTGGATTTGGGAGAAAAAATATGATTCGGAAGAAAGATGGTAGAGTTGGGGTTTATATTCTAGAGGAAAATGTTGAAACTGATGGCATTTGAAATGGTGAATCACGCAAATAGGCATACGCAACAGCCTCAAAGCTTCGAATTTAACGGTTGCTAACATTTTTATATGCTAACATTTTTATATGCAAAATGGTCACAATAGAACTATTTGGTATACCTCAAGATTACCGCATGAATTTTTTTAAAAGTTTTAGTTACTATGTGAAAAATCCAAAAACTTGAATTGAAGGATATCAAAACCCAAATTATTTGTTAGAAGAAAAAGATGCCATTATGCTAAATGACTCACAAATAAGATAGGACGCATTGTTTTTTATGAATTAGTGAATTAAATTTATAGCTGTATTCAAGAAAGGAAAACTGGTTTATTTAATTTCACATGGCATTAAGCTATGTAAGAACTTTCAAGGTCAACGTTCAACACGTTAAGATTTTTCAACATGACATTTTAGTGCCAATATGCCATAAATGGTCTTTATAGTCTCCATTGATGTCCCCCATTAGGCCAAATTTCTTAAGGTAAGTAGGTAAACATATTTGTTGGAAAGAATTTCAAGGATTTTTTTTTTCTAAATTTCTTTTATTAATATTTGATTAAAGATTCTTTATGATTAATTCTCATGTACTTGGTCTGATTTAATTTGATTGGGAAAAAATTATCTCAATCGAAAAACTTTTCAGAACTTTTGCTAATCATGACGCTTTAGATTTCAATCACTAACTCTAATATCACAAATTTTTAAATGAGATTGTTTCATGGTGAGACTTTCTTTCATTTATATGTGATTTTTTATGATTAATTCTCATGTATTTGGTCTGATTTAATCCAATTCGGAAAAAGTATCTCAATCGAAAAAGTTTTCAAAACTTATGCTAATTATGAAGATTTAGATTTCAATCACTAATTTTGATATAACAAACTTTTTAATGAGACGGTTTCAAGGCGAGACCATCTCTATTGGGCTAACCCATGTACATTTAGTATGTTAAAGTTATCACTTACAATTTTAAAATGATTGATCAATTGGCATATGATTTTGCTTCATAGTGAAATGGTCTCTTACAAGACATATTATTTTGATATAGGTTAAAACTTAAGTTATCACTACTACATAATTGGTTTTAGGTAACACCCAAAAAGTGTAACCTAAAGTGCTTAAAGTGTTACTATAGACCTAAGGTAATACTTTTTTGGGTGCTACATCTGGCGGTGTTACATATTCTCTTAGGTAACACTTTTACATGCATATGGTAACACTTGTAATAGTGTTATTTCAAATAACTTTAGATAATACTTTCTTTTGCATATGTATCATTTTCATAGTGTTATTTATCATTACTTATGTAACACTTTTTTATAATTCGGTATCACTTTTTCATCTCATCGAATTTAGCTATTGTAACACTTTTCAATAATGTATCACTTTGAACTACTTTATGTAACACTTTGTTGAGGATTAGGTAACATTTTTTTCATATTAGGTAACACTTTTTCATTTAATCAATTAGATGTAACACTTTTAAAAAAACTAAAATATTTGCAATTAATTGTTACTCAAAGGAATCGAACACGCAATCTGTGTGTCCCAGCACCTCTAATATTGATTTGCATTCACTACCAACTGAGATGCATGATATTAGTGATTTATTATGAAATCAAATGTATATATTCATGTTTGCAAACAACTATAAATACATACCATGCACACTATATAATCTTAATCTAAATCATTCAAAGTTATATATCTTGGATAATTATTTAATAGTTGTAAATATTGAAAAATTAATTAGCCCTAACTTTGATAATATAAAATATTAAAAATAGTTTGGGGTCAGTATCAATATTGTAAGAAGATTAAATTAACTAAAACTCAAAAGTTATTTTGTTAATTTTTGATTTTAAAAATAAAAAAATAATAAATAAGTAAAGTAGTGTTACAATTGGGTTAGTAATGTAAAAAGTGTTACAAATTAATTAGCGTTACCAATTGTTAAAGTGTTACGTATTAGTGTTACCAATTCTTAAAGTGTTACATATTAGTGTTACCAATTATCAAAGTGTTACATACAAGTGTTACCAATTTTAAAGTGTTACATATTAGTGCTACCACATTTGAAAGTGTTACATATTAGTGTTACCAATTATTAAAGTGTTACATACAAGTGTTACCAATTTTAAAGTGTTACATATTAGTGCTACCACATTTGAAAGTGTTACATGTAAGTGTTACTAATTTTAAAAGTGTTACATGTAAGTGTTACTAATTTTAAAAGTGTTACATGATTGTGTTACTTGAAGATAAAGTGTTACAAAAGTGTTACCAAATAGTTTTAGGAAATTGGATATCAAAAAGTGTTACCAATATGTGTTACCTAAAGTCATTTTTGTATGCAAACTTACTTATTAGACCTTTGTAGATGAATGCGTCAAATAGATATGTTATTTGTAAGAGATAACTCTTGAATTTAATACTCCACATCAAACCCAATATTTTAGATACAGTACTATATTTCATATAACTTGGAAAAAATTACGACGAATAATACGATTTTTCACTAATTTTCCTACAGTATTACAAAATTTTAATTAATCCTAAAATATACCAATTTTAATGGGCATATCCCCTAGCGTCTTTAACATGTTGGAAAATTACAATTGTAGGTCAACTTGTAAAACAAATAGAAAATACAAAAATAAAAACACAAAAACTTGCGTAAGACCGTCTTATTCTACGACCATAATTGGATCGGTCCATTCTCAGGCGCGTGCACCATACGCGCTCCAGATTTCAATTTTTTGGTTTTTTTTTTTCATTTTCTGGATTTTTCAATTTGGACCTTAAATGTTTCAATATTGACCTTAAAGATATCAATTTTAATGTAAAGTACTTAGACATATCAATTAAAGTAAAAATTTCAAATACAACATACAATTCATTACTTATCACTATCAATTATTATCAAACATGCATCAATTATGACCTTATTATGTTTTTGTTATGATGTTAACTATATCAATTATAAACAAAATAAATGAACTACATAACAACGTACAATTCATTACTTATCAGTGTCAATTATTATCAAATATACATCAATTATGAACTTATCTTGTTTTTGTAATGATGTTAACTATATCAATTATCAACAAAATAAATGAACTACATAACAACATACAATTTCATACTCATCACTGTCATTTATATTAGGTAGAAATTGATCACTTTAACATTAATGTTGATCACTTATAGGTTCAAATTGAAATTTTTTACTTTAATTGATATATTTAAATACCACTTTACGTTAAAATTGATATCTTTAAGATCAAAATTGATACCTTCTAAGAGTAAAATTTTAAAAATGGCCAGAGAAATGGAAAAAGCTTATGGGCACCATATTGGGCCTCGCCTTATTCTAAGACGGTCTTACCCAAGATCCGCTGAAATAAAAATAAAAAGGAAAAAAGAGTATGCAAATTGATTACCCCACCCATAGCCCCCAGCCCCCATCACTGCCAACATACCCCCACCCACTACCACAACCATTACTATTACCATCAGCCCCCACTCTTTCGACCACCACAACCTTCACAAAAACCCCAACCCAAATCAACTCCCCTACCCCCTTCGTCTATCCCTTATACAGCCTCATCCCCTTCTGTTACATCATTTTATGGTCACGTGCATAATTCAGCTCTTATTGTAGTATAGTTCATGAATATTAGTTTTGTTAGTTAGAATTAGTTGATGTGTTTGTTTTAGCGGAAAAGTTTGCTTTGGCTTGGGACTCTTATAAATAGTCCTTGTAATCAGTTGTATGACAATAACAAGAATAACATAATTCACATTCTCTCTAATTTTCAGTTTGTTTCTTCTTCTCTGATCTCTCTTCCTCTCTTCTTCTTTTCTTACTTCTTTCTATTTCTAGTTACACATTGACCTAGTAGACCCTTGCACATTGGTCTTGGAATCCATTTCAAAGTTCCAAAATTTAATATCTTAGCTTAGTTTTGCATTTCACCATAAGCAATTCAGTATGGCTCTTGCCACGACTCATGCTTCTACTCTTAAAACTAATTCCATAGAGGAAACTATTAATAAGTTAGAGGCAAAATATGATAAATTGTTAGAAATGATGAAACGTATGGTGGCACAGGCAAGCTCTTTAAGAAATGTAGGAGAAAATGGCATTCTTAGTCCTTTGCCGCCCACTCAAAACTGAGGGATTGGTTATATACCCAAACTTGAGTTTCCTATCTTTGATGGGAAGACTCCTAGGTCTTGGATAAGAAAAGCCAATAAATACTTCCACTTATGCAAGATACAAGAAGAACAAAAAATGGACTTGGCTTCATTCATATGATTGGTAAGGCAAAAGCTTGGTTGGAGGCCAACATGGCAGCTAGAGGGCAAGTTTATTGGGGAACTTTCTGCTTGGATGTTTATGTTAGGTTGTCAAGATGGTAGAGGAAGAAATATAGTTGATGAATTTAATAGATGGAGTCACGAAGGAGCACTTGACGATTTTTTTAATTGTTTTGAAGAGCTAAAATCCTTAATGATTCAAGAAACACCCCAAATTCCTGAATCTTTCTTTCTAGACAACTTTATTGGTGGTTTAAATACATCTCTTAAGCATTTTGTTCGAGCTTTCAATCCACTGAGTTTTTAATGTTCAGTTGAGTATGGAAGACTCAAGCAAATGAATAATGAGGCCATGAAAGTGCCTAACCCCATTAAATCTGCTGTACAGCCTGTCAAGAAACCTCTTCATGACTATAAACCTTTCTAGGACAGTAACTTTCAAGTACTAGGAGATCACAAAGATTTATCCCACCTAATTTTGGTACTAAGGATTACGCTAATATGCGCAAGCCACCTCTAAACTCAAGTAGTTCTAATACTGGTGATTATATAGGAAACAAAAGGAGGATTAACTTATCTGATGAGTCTTTGTTACATTTGTGATAAGCCCTATGAGAGAGGGCATGTTTGTCAATAATGGAAAACTCAGCTAGCCAATGTTCATGTTACGTGCAGGTGATACCACCCAAGTTTGAAAAAATTTAGTAAGGATAAGGTGATACTTCTAACCCTTACAGCTAATCTGCAATATGAAGATGAAAAGATTCCTGAGTTGCTTAGGTAGTTCCAAAGAATATTTGAAGAACCTAAGGGATTACCTTCATCTAGGGGACATCTTGTTCATAGAATTCCCCTATAGTATCCACTTAATGTGAGGCCTTATAGGTGCTCTTTGACACAGAGGGATGTCATTGAAAACTTGGTTGGGGAAATGTTGGAATAGGGTATAATTTAAGATTCTTGCAGTCCCTTTGCATCTCCTGTGGTGTTAGTGGGTAAGAATAATGGTTCATGGAGGCTATGCATGGACTACAAGGCATTGAACAACAAGGCAGTTAAAGATAAGTTTCCTATTCAAGGTAGATGAGTTGATTGATGAGCTATCTAGGAGTTGGGTGTTTAGTAAACTAGATCTAAGAGCTGGGTATGATCAATTGAGGGTTGCTAAAGAAGATGTGTACAAAACAACCTTCAAGACCCAATGGCCACTATGAGTTCCTGTTATAATATTTGCACTCATAAATGCACCAGCCTCATTTCAATCATGGATGAATCATATTTTTAAACCCCTCCTCAAGAATAGTGTATTAGTGTTCTTTTATGATATTTTGGTATATAGCCCTAGTATGGAAACACATATAATTCATTTGACTCATGTGTTTCAACTCATGATACAACACTTCCTATCGGCTACGACAAGTAAGTGCTGCTTTGGCAAAGACAAAGTGGAGTACTTGGGTCACTTTATATCAAGGAAAGGTGTGGCGACTAACCCACAAAAGATCCTAGCCATTCTAACTTGGCCAGTCCCTAAGAGTGTGAAGGAATTGAGAAGTTTTCTAGGTCTGGCAGAGTACTATAGAAAGTTCATTAAAAGGTATGCTTAGGTGAGCAAGCCCTTAACCTAATTGCTGAAGAAGGGGGAATTCACTTAGTCTAAGGTTACACAACCTGCTTTTGAACAATTAAAGAGTGCCCTCAGCTCTGCTCCAGTCTTAGCTTTGCCTGATTTCAGTCAAACTTTTATCATTGAAATAGATGCTTCAAAAGGAGGAATAGGAGCAGTATATTGATGCGACAACAACATCCCATAGCATATTTGAGCAACTCCTTGGGCCTTAGATAGAAAAATTTATCAGTATATGAGGAAGAATTGCTTATAATGGTGACAATAGTTCAAAAATGGAAGTAGCACTTGTCTAGCAAACACTTTGTGATTAAAACTGATCAAAAGAGCCTTAAGTGGCTCCTACAACAGAAGGTTTCAACACCATTTCAGCAATTGTGGCTATCAAAATTAATGGGGTTTTACTATACAATTCGGTACAAAAGTGGTCATGAAGATAGGTGACACATTCACTTTCAAGAGTATTAGGGGCCGAGAATCTTGCTATGGCTCACTGTCCTACCTTCTAATCTATAGAGAAAAATTATTGCAAGCTATGATCTGGATATCAGCATGACACAACTAATTCAGAAGGTGCAACAAGGGCTGGTGGTTCCTAATTTTACATTTCAAGATGGCTTGCTTAGAAGCAAAAATAGAGTGGTAATTGGGCCTGATGATGAGTTGAAAGGTTTTATATTATAATGGATGCAAAGTTTTTCACAAGGTGGCCACTCAGGCAAAGATGGCACTCTTCAAAAGGAACACTTATTCTATTGGAAAGGAATAACTACCTCTGTCACTAACTTTGTTAGACATTGTCTTGTTTGTCAAGCAAACAAGAATGAAACTATAGCTAGTCCTGGGCTGCTCAATCCTTTGCCTATACCTCAAGAAGTATAGAATGATGTGTCAATGGATTTCATTACTAGTTTGCTCGAATCTGAGGGTATGGAGGTTTGTGGTGATTGACATGTTAAGCAAATATGCCCATTTCATGGCCATATCTCATCCTCATACAACGACTACAATAGCTCAAGCTTATCTTTATTCAATTTTCTTAAGTGAATTTTGGAAGGCTTCGTCCACACTTTAGGGCGCTTCGTTACATTTTTCTTCTGCCTATCACCCTCAAACAAATGGTCAGACAGAGATTTTAAATAAGTGTTTGAAAACGTATCTTCTATATATGACTTAGGAATGTTCTAGTGATTAGAGGTTTTGGCTACCATTAGCTGAATGGTGGTATAATACCAACTTTCATTCTGCAGCCCAATGACACCCTTTGAAGTTGCCTATAATCAACCTCCTGCTCACCATATGCCCTATTTACTTGGGGAGTGTCAGCAAGCACAAGTAGACATAATAATGCAAAAAAGAGAGGAAATGATCAAGCTGCTAAAATTCCACCTACAAAGGGCCCTAAAGAGGATGAAAACTCAAGCAAACAAACAGGGATCCGATAGACAATTTACAATAGGAGCTTGGGTTTGGTTGAAACTACAAACCCACAGACAAACTACTGTGAAAGGGCATGGAAATGAAAAGCTATCCCCTAAGTACTATGACCTATTTTAGATTGAAGATTGTGTTGGACCTGTGGCTTATAAACTTAAGCTTCTTGAATCAGCTAAGATTCATCCGATGTTTCATGTATCTCATAGGTGAAGCCTTTTAAGGGAAATCTACCAATGAAGTTGCATAATGTTGAGTGGTTCCATGGTATGCCTGCTTTTACAACAATGTTGCAAGAGATTTTCTTGTATAGAGGAGTGGTCAAGCATCAAAATGCCCCTTTGGTTCAGTACTTAATTCAGTGGCAGGGTTTCCTTAAAGAAGCAGGCAAAGTTGTTAAAATCGTGATTCTACTTAGAATCGTTTGGAGAGGTAGAATCGAATCGGTAGAATCGAATCGTAGAATCGTACGATTCTACAAATAAACTTAAAAATAATAAAATATCCAATTTCTTATCATTATTATCCTATTCAAAAGTGTTTTAATTTATGAACTAAAGTTTTTTTGACATTATTTTTAAGAATATAACAAAAACTTTTCAATAATTAGTTTAAATCTACATATCGATTAAGAAATTTGTTTTTAAAAAGTTTTCATAATGGAAAATTTGAAATTTATGTGTATATGTGAAAGAGATTAGTAAAATATGGTACATAAGAAAAATTAAAAATAATTCATACTATATTAGTAGAATCGAATCGTTAAATCGTAGAATCGTAGAATCGTGTTATGATTCTACCTCTTAAAATTTTATTCCAACTAGAATCGTAAGATTCTACAACTTTAAGATTCTAGCTGCGATTCAAATCGCTCGCTTGTTTTTGGATCGTAAAATCGTAGAATCGTGGATTAGAATCGCGATTTTAACAACCATGGAAGCAGGAACGTAGGAGAATGCAATTAAGTTTGAACAAAGGTTTCTTCATTTTGATTGTGGACATTAGACTTGAGGGAAAGTCTTTCTTATGGGGGATGGAATGTTACAACATCTTATGGTCACGTGCATAATTTAGCTGAATGTAGTATAGTCCATGACTTGCTAATTTTCTTAGTTAGAATTAGTTGATGTGTTTGTTTTGGAAGGAAAGTTTGTTATGGCTTGGGACTCTTATAAATAGTCTTTGTAATCAGTTGTATGGCTTGGGAATAAAAACATACTTATCATTCTCTCTAATTCTCAATTTCTTTCTTCTTCTCTTATCTCTCTTCCTCTCTTCTTCTTTTCTTACTTATTTCTGTTTCTAGTTACACATTGACCTAACTAACGCTTGCACATTGGTCTTGGAATCCATTTCCAGGTTCTAAAGTGCAATACTGTTACACCTTCCACTCAACACCGCCAAAACCTTCCTTCTACTCTGCCACCCTCTCAATCATCACTCCATCAACCCTTGATCAAACCACTGTGCGACCAATACTTTCTTTTTTTAACCTCGCCACCTTCTTGCCCACCACCATTCACCAAACCTGCACCTTCAACGTACCCCTATCAAAACTTTATTCCCTACTATTTCAGAACTCATCCACCAACCTTTTTGGCCACCACGACCGGTAAATCATAACCCATGGCTTCTAATCGCACCCCCGCCCCTAACTGCCAATCGCAAAACCCCTCCCATTCACTGCTAATTGTAGGTGTGGGTTGTTGATGTGATGGTATGGGGCGAGATTTGGGTGTGGGTTGTTCATGGGTTTATAGCAGTGTAGCCAGGATCGTAGGTTTGGCATCCGTACCGCGATCTAGATCGTTCGATCCCAATCGCGGGTCATTTGCGATCTGGATCGCTCGGGGTCACGATCTGGTACGTTATGTCACTCGATCCAGTATCAGCCTTAAAATGTTGTCAAGTAGCGAGAAAAATGAAGAGAAAGAAGAAACAGAGTAGAGAAGAAGAAGGTGAAAAGAAAAAGAATGAAATAGGGAAAGAGAAAAGAAAAAATACCACTAATAATTAGCATCAATGGAGAAATTGTGACTTTTGTTCATGAAGATGAAGAACCCAAACAATTCAGCCCGACATCAGTTTAGTTTCTTAGGGTTTTATTCTCTTATTTGGATATAATATAAGACTATAAGTAGCCAAAGTAGGTTGGGTTTTTGGGCCTTTGGGCTACTTAAGTTAAAAGCCCATTTTTAAATTAAAATTTAAAAACTTGGTCTTTTACAAATGAAACTAAAATGACTTTATATTCTATCCTTCTCTAATTTTTTTCTTTTCTTATTTTTCTCACTTGTAAATTATCTTACATTCAAGGTAGAAAGTACTTCATTCAAATGTAATCGACCCGAAATTGTACCTCGATCCAGAATAAATCGTTCCGCGACCCTAGAAAACGCGAACCAAAATCGTTACGTTCTCACCTTAAATTTCTGACACTAGTGAATTGCGATCCCGATCCCGTTCCACGATCCGAATCGTACCACGATCCTGGTAACAATGGTTTATAGATTCTTTTTGTGGGTTGTGGATGGTAGGTCGTCGAAAATGGTGAGGAAGTAAGTGGGATTTTGCTAGGGTGTTGGGTGGGGTGGTGCACATGTGGGAAAAATGGGACGGGGTGAGATTTTTTATTTAAATTTAATTTATATTTTGGGTAAAATTGACATGTTTTTTAGGAAATGAGTTAAAACAGATGTAGAGCTGTTCATGGGCGGGCGGGCGCGGGTAGCGGGGCGGGTAGTTGCTACAAAATCTACCCGCGGGCAGAAAAATTCAAATGCCCGCCCGCGATTGCGGGCATATTTTTTTGTCGCTACCCGCCCATTTTTAAAGCGGGCGGGTGCCGCGGGCGCCGCGGGTATTTTCTCATAAATACCAAAAATACAATACAAAATATAAAATTAAGTTTTAATAATAATTAAAATACAATACATAATCCAAAATACTACAAAAATACATAAAACGTCTCAAAATAATCAAATGTCGAAACTCGAATGTAAGTTGAAGAATGAAGACTAGAAGAGTAGAAGTTGAAGAGAATGAAGAAGTTGAGAGAATGAGGCGCCGCACAGCACAAGTTGAGAGAATGAAGACTAAAGTCTCTCTACTCTAACCCTAAGAATAGTAAGACATTGTAATTTCTAAAGTGAATGAATATTATAGAGAAGTGGACACTTATTGGACTTACTTTAAAAGCCCAAAGCATACTACTTAATATTAATATATTACCTTTCATAAAAAAAAATATTAATATATTAAAATAAGCGGGCGGGCGGGTATACCCGCGGGTAATTTTTTATTGTCGCTACCCGCCCATTTATCTTGGCGGGCGGGTATTACCCGCCCAAACTTTAAATTTTTTTTAAAAATGCTACCCGCGCCCGCCCGTTTTTCGAGCCGGGCGGGCCGGGCCTAGCGGGTAGCCCGTCCATGAACAGCTCTAAACAGATGTTTGTGGAAAACTCGCTTTAAAGATTGTATCATTCATGATTACTCAAAATTTGGTATTATTACAGAGAAAATATTAAAAAATTGTATTATTTAAGATAATTTTTCCTATAAATTTAATATAAATCTTTCAAATCTTAGATTGTATACTTGTATATATAGGGTCAATCAAATAAATTTTAAGTCCAAAAATCAATTCAAACTTATTTTGAGGGAGTTGATTAAGTTTGGTGCTTTCTTTTCACAAAAAAGTTTGTTGGAATTAAAGAACCCAAAAGACTAAGTACACACAAGTCAAGTAAATGTTTGGAAAATTCTATGATATATACAACTATTTCTATCCATTATATCATGCATGTGAACATACACCCAATTGCTTGACTGGCTATTCACCATTATATTGATATTACGCCTATTTAAAGAGAGCAACCACAATTGCAAAATTCCAAATCAAAACAATAAAGAAAAATGGAAATTAAAACACTTATATTTCTCACTTTTTTGCTTTGCTTCGCAGCAACACTTGCCAATGCATACGAGGGACTTGCTGTGTATCATACTCATAATACTCGTCAGTAAATTTATTTTACCAGCCATTTTTTTACTTTTGTACTGCCTTTTTCGAGTTTTTATTGCTAAAACTTGTTAGGAAAATTAATTAGCTTAGCGTGTAGCAAAATCGTTTAAATTATAAGCTTATGTTCTTAGCTAAAAGTCGTTGTTTGAAACAGTGATTTTCTACTTAAATCATTGGTTGAGACAAAGATTTTATCTTAAGTGTAATTGTTGTTTCAGCAATGACTTTGGATCTCTTAGAGCTAACATCTAGGCTTTTATACACGGAGGAAATCGTTGTCTTAGATGATTTTACTTAAATTATTATCAGAGATAATGATTTTTCTCATAATATAAATATATGTCCAAAATGTTTTTTTGTTTACAATTCACAAGTTTTATACTATCGTTTTTAGTTTTTTACGTAGGTAATGATATTGATAGCATACTGATAATTCGTACACCTTTTCTTACTGTGAATCAACATCTTTTGTCATTTTAGTGTTTTTCCCATTCAATTTGCATCACCCATTTCAGCTTTTTCAAGAAGACTATACTTGAAACTTTAAGTGATCAACTAATAAATAATCTCTTAAAAAATACAGACTTTACATTAGTCGAAATGAACAAAAATGTTCTCAAACATTAACCGTCTCATTTAATTTGAGTATTTATGTTTCTTTTTGGCAATGGTCTAGCTACACCATATTTTTTTCTCCTGACAAATAAACTTATTCTCTCATATCCTAACTGAATCACTCTTTTCTATCACCCACCCACCTGTAGGCTGTTGTTTGTCTTATTCTCCAACACCTTTATCTTCTCGCTTAAAATACAACATTAAACAAAGTGCTAATTCATAGAGCTGCATGAGGTTAGACTAATCCTTGTACGTTATGACAAAAACAGCGTCGGCTTGCTTTGGGAACCGCGACGATGGACCATACATAACGGGGGTGAGTGCTGCATTGTGGAACAGAAGAGGAGCTTGTGGAAGGGCTTACAGGGTGACTTGCATAGGAGGAGCTAATTTGGCACCTCACCCCTGTAAACAAGGTAGTGTCGTCGTCAAAGTTACTGATTTCTGTGCTAGTTGTGCTGGTGATCTTAACCTTTCTCAAGAAGCTTTCAATTCCATTGCTGATCTTAGGGCTGGCAAAATTCGTGTTCGATACGATCCGTAAGCACTTTTTCTTATGCCCTTCTCATTTTTATTCACTCTACATCTTTTATCTGATGGTTTCTTTTCGGATCGAATTGAATATTTGCAGATTATAAATTTGACGAAAAGATCGTATCAATGGCTGAAGAACAAGGATGTCAAACAAGAGTCTATGCTGTCTAGTTTATATTGGATTATTACTAGAAAATAAGTACATGAAAGAATCCTAATATAATGTTTGTAATAGTATGAAGTTATTCAAGGGATTTACTCTTCGAGTTCAATACAACCTAAAACTATATTTTAAGTCGAAATTTATAAGTGCAGATTTTATATAAATATTTTGTTTAAAGCAGAACCCTACATTTACTAGCAATGTAACACAAGCTAGTGAATTTGTCAATCTTTACTCAAGCATAATCTATTACCTGTATTCAATGGAAAAACAGACCAAAAAAAAAATATAAATAATCAATTAATTAGAGAAGAATTACTCTTGTTTAGAGCACCATAAATGCGAATTTGAGATCCTATAACCACATAAAAGAGAATAATCCAATCTTAAACTTGACACAAACACCACCTTTGGTAGAACTTCTCCATATCAAACTTGGTCATTTGATTCAACTAAAGCTAAATCAATTCTAACTTAAATCAACAAATAGTAAATGAAGAACACAAGGGAAAACGAAGCCAAAAATAACTAATATCAACGAAGTAATCAAGTAAAGAAGTACCAAGGGATTTTCCACAGATTTGCATTTCTTTATTAGGTGTATAGAGAAGAATGTTAAGCTCACTCTAGACCTTCCTTACACATAGGTTATTTACATGAACATTTGTGCTATACGTCTACACCTCCTTACTCGATAACATTGTCTCGCTGAGTGCAGATAAGGCTAGTCAGAAGCACAAGACAATGTGGTGTATGGGCAACTAATGTGGGGTTTATAGATAAAATAGGCTCTCTCACCTACTATGTTAGTCTTTTGAGTGAGTTCTTTTGTTTATTCTCTAACTATGGTACCGAAGGTGACTCGAAGTGGTGGCCAACAGAGAGGAGGCTTGGATTAAGCCAGCCGTGACCGACAGGGATCCAACTCGGAGAAATGGCCTAGGTGAAGCCAGTTGTGGCCAACGAGGACGTTGAATCTTATAGGGGTTCAAATGTTACGAAATGGATTGAGGCCATTACAAGGTTATGGGAGTTGTCCCATATCAGTATTATGGCCAACTAAAGTGGAATTTATATTTTATAGAGTAAATAGACTCTCTCGCCTACTAGGCTAGTCTTTTGGGTGACTTCTCTTGTTTATTCTATAACACATAGCACTCATGGATCGTTGGCACACATATGTTTCACTAACTATTCTCATCAGCAAACACATGAAATAACAAGTGCATGAAAATAGGTCCAACTAGAAGAAAAGGCTTAAATCTTGAAGAACACTGAAGGGAAAGAAAAGCAATTTGATTAGTAAATTGAGCAATAAGCATCCCTCCTTCAATTAAAAGAAGGCAACAATGATTCTGTCTCAATATGAATCTTTTCTACAACTGTGGTCAAGGAGAGAATCTAACAAATACCTCCTAAAATGTGTAGGTTATCCACTAATTGGAATCCCTTTTCTCTGGAAGAAAATCAGGTAATGCCTCCAAAGAACTGTGTGCTAAACATCTGAATTCAATGCAAGACGATGTCTCCCGTCCATAGTTAAGATTTACGAAGGCGGGCCTGTAAAAAGGGAGACACAGTGAGTACAAATTTTGAAACAGAACAAAATACATTTTAAACTCTTCGATTTTTCAAATAATAATAGACATTAACTTACTAGTGAAGCTATTCCTGGGCCTCTTTCTGGAAATCAGATCTCCAAAAGAGTCGACCAGCTGCCCTGCTAAGCTTTTATGATCATTCCCAAGAGTCTCAATGAAGGTGTAAACTACCCGACGCTCTTGTACAGTAGATCTTAAGCTAAACCATGTCAGTAATTTCAATCTAAATTCCGGGGTTATATAGCCATTACACTCCAGAAGCCGGATGTACTTAACACAAAACTCAAAGTGACGATCAAGGGAACCAGGCTCATTAGACGCCCGAAATGGTGATCCATTTATTAGAGTACTGTCACAATCATGGGCTTCTTCATTTGCACTTGAAGCCCTCTTCCGACAGTTCTCCACCAAGGAATCCACAGCAGCCACGTCTTCATTACGAATGGGGACCCAAGCCTGAGAATCATCACTTGGCCCACTAACCCCAAGCTCATTCTTCTCAACACCATGGGAAGCAGCATCATCATCAGCCCCAGCAGCGCGCTCCAATGTGCATCCATTATCTTCATCCCTAGAAGACTCGAGAGGAGGAGTAAGGTCTTCGTTTAAATCAGGAACTGAAACAACGTTTAGATCAAGCTCACGATAAACAGGTGGAGGTAACTGTCGATCTTTTGGGAATCCCTCAGATTTGGTTGCTAAGGACTGTTCCACATCAGCACTAGAGAAGCCGTCAAGGCGGCCCTGTTCTTGTGCCCAAGTAAGGTGCAATATCTTCCCAAGGTCCCGGACTTTAAACCCAGACGATGAGCCAGCAAAATTCAAGTTTGGATGCTCCTTTACATTTGAGGAGTAACCCTCTAGAGAAGGATTTTCCTTCTTACAAACTTTTGAGACGGAATTTTTATTAAGGATCTCAACACTCTTGGTATAGCACTTAGCCTCCGAGTGGCCTAAATCCCCATCTTCCGAGTAGGAAATTATTCTAAATGTGTACTCGGTGCAAGGCTGGAGGTGTGTTACAGAAATCCTCCTTTTCTCTCTAGGAAAGCTGGATAAAGGCTCTTCCGAAAACTCCTCCTGTTGGCTTTTGCAGTACCACAGTTTGTAGCCGACGATTGAATCAGTTAATGGTGTGGGGATATCAATCAAAACTATTACAAGGGAAGAAGAAGTAATTTCTTCAAACAGAAACCTGCATGCAGCGGGAAGTGAATCCACTGCCAAAATTATACCGAAGATATTAATAATTCAATTATAACAGAAGTTGAACAATCCTATTCAATAAAATGGAAAACAGTAAAGTTCATACAGATTCTAACCTTTGCCGTTTGCACTCTTACTGGAAACATTAGCGAGCCATTCATTAGCTTTATCAATAGCATGAGAACAAAGTTTCTGTACATCCGCAGCAATAGCAAGCCTACTAACAATGCCTCTAGCCATCTTGACAGAGTCGCCATTCATGGGACCTACCTCAGCTTCGAGCTTTGTTTTAGCCTCTGCAACAATCTCATGGAGTTCCTTAAACATAAATGTGCCATCAAGTAGCCTGTAACTCAAAAAAATTCTATAACAAAGCACATCGACACGTCGAGCATCCTTTGCAATAGCCAATTGCTTTTTCCAACATCTGCCAGTAAAGTAATAAAATTAATGTGACCAAAATCATCAAGCATCATCAATCAAAACAAGCATATCATGACACAAATATGTAATATACTCGAGTAAAGTACATACCCAAGTATCCCAGATACTTTTCCACAAGAAGCACAACAGTAACTCCCATCCAAATGCATGTACTGACCAAGGTTCACAACTCCCAGCTTATCCTTTTGAAAAGCACACTCAATGTGGCATGATAATCCACAAGAATCATCCTGCCCAGACTCAGATTCACAAACCAACCAAAGGCTTGGGTCCTTATTATCATCAAATCGGTGACATATACAGCAAGAGCACCTTCGACAGAATGCGTCATCAATGGACAGAACAGCTCTACATGCAGAATTTTTACAAATCCAAGTACTAGAACATCCAAAATCAGGAGATTTTTCAGTTATCGGCGTGAAGCGATTTGGATTTTCTCCCTTCCTGCTTTGCTTCTTACTATTAGTATTATACAAACTAAAAGCAGTCTTCCTGCTCTCCGGATTCTTCATATTTTTGTTGCATGCTTTCAGCTGCTGCTCAATCATTCTGTCTTTCATAGAAGACGTGTTTTAATTTTTGTTGCCAAAGGGAGTAAATGACTTTGAAGACCTGAATCAGCCAAAGGGAAACAAAGCTAATTAAATTTGAGAAACAGAGACAAATACAACGAATTTTCAAAATGAATATTTTCTTGTGAATAAACAAACCATAAAAAAAAATTAAAAAAAAAAAAAAAAAAAAAAAACATGACTTAAAGCAAACCACACTCATAATCATTTCGTAGTGGTCATGTTGTGGGATGATAAAAAAAATGGTCCATACAATTGTTCCCAGCAGTGATTAACGTTCATCACAAAATGACTGAAGAATCTCTCCTGGGCTGATAGGAAAACTTAGCTGATTTTACCTTTTATAAATAGTTTGAGGTAAACTTCAATTTATAAATTTACTAAAGTGAGAGAGAATGGTACGATATAGAAAAACTGAAAGAGAGCAGGAGGAATGACAAATTTTACACTTGTTAGTAGTGAGCCAGTGAGTGATATTTTATTCTATAAAAGATTCAACATAATCATAAAATAAAAAAGAGGTCATTACGTTATACAACTATCACTTTATGACGGATTTTGAGCTTGCCGACCCATAAAACCTCGTTATCTTAGCTGTAATTTAAAATCATGAAGTAGCCTCCATTACAATTTGTTATTCTAACATACTAGCGAATATTAACGTTTATAAATATATTAGGTGCTAAAAAGGTCTATTATAAGCTTTTATTCAAATATATGTTCTAGAAAACTGGAGTTACTATGATAAAACATATATTTCTCAACTAACAATTCAAATTGAGATCTCCGCAAAACAAAACCTAACACAGCGACTCGGCACGTCCACAACATCACGACCTTTCCTACTATTGCAATGACATTCATGATTTTTTTTTGTATGGAGCCGATACACACAAACGAAACATCAATCAAACACAGTAAAGGTAGGCTAGTGTTGAGCACTTTCGACACATTAAGTTAACTGAGTCGACACAAGTTTAATAGTTAATAAATGGGTGGATTCATGTTAAGAAATCAACACGAAACTAGAAGATTTATCCTTTGGACTTGAGAATATAAAATTTTCAAAACATTTTTATGAATAATGCGCTTAACTTGTCTTTCTGACATGAATCAGCCGTGGAAATGGTTGCAAGGAATGAGGCATGAAGAAAGAGATAGAATGGAAGAGAAGGACGTTAATTGGACTACTAGGGTTAAGGTTTGAAATGGATAAGTGGGCTTTTGAACTACTTTTGCTTCCTTTTGTTTTTAATATCATGTGAATTCTAAATTCACATCATCGTCAACATCATCTCAATGCCTACAAGGTATCAATAGGCTTCAGGAGTAGAAGCACGACACACAAAACTATGCCTAGTACCGCATTCCAAACCGTGTACAGAAAAAGTACATGAACGCAATTTGAAACACTAAATTAACGTTTCTCGTTCGCATCAAGATGCAAGAACTTGTTTTTATCTTTTTTTTCTTTTATAGTTGTTATATTATGTTTTTTGAGATCATACAAGACTTTTAATTTCTAATTAGAGTTATAGTTATATTCTTACTTACCGCTAATGTATTTGGACAACAAATTAACATTTGTCGTTTCGAGTTTTGTTTATCGTATTGAATCTTGTTTTGTTTGGTGTAACATTGGTCTCAATTCTACACACAGAAAGAAATGTCTTCCATTTGACCGTTAAACTAAAACACATGACACAACAGTCAGCATGGCATGCTTATTCATAATAAGCAAGTATTTGAAAAACTACAAAACCATTTCAGTCTATGTCATCATAATCCAATTCCAAATGCCAAAAATACTAAACCCTTAACTTAATTGTCAAAATGGACAATCAATATAAAACTTCAATCAGCTATACTTATTTTATGAAGTTCAGACATTCACATAGAACTTCTCAACACTTTGGAATTTCACATTATTCCCATCAACAAAATTACTACATTTAAAATTTCCAATTTAAAATGGTTCGTTACAACATGTCAACAACAATGCTAAAGTCTTAATACCAAAAATAGTGTCAAACTAGTTTTGGTCGTGAATATTACTTGATGAGCAAAATCTCTTAAAAATTAAGGTGAAAAGGATAAGGCCTTGAACCTTGGTCATTCTAATGAGAATTTGGCAAACAAAAATCCGAGCAAAAAAGGTAATATTTCTTCCCCATCTACAGAAAAATCAACTAGTCCACCTCACCTCCCTCCAACCAATTAATTTTTTGTCAAAAATAAAATAACTAAAGAAGCAATCTATCTAAACATGATACAAGAAAGATCTAATAAGTGATCAATTATTCTATTCCTATAAGAGTATATGTCCATTCATCTATCTTAACTAAAAAATAATTAGTCAATGATTTCGTTCTTTCCCACCAGCCTATAATAGTTTATATATCAAATCACAAAATCATATGGAGCAAAAAATATATAGGAAAAGCAATTCCAAGAAACAACATAATATAGCATCATACCTGGAGCAGGAAACTGATCTTCCAAACTCATGCTCTAGACTACCAGTTCTCAGCTCTAACTAGTGTCCATGCAATTAATAGTATATCAGCTATAGCTAGTCCTCCTTTCCATTTACCTCTATCACAAGAAATGAAAAATGGATTACCAGAAGTGCCAATACGAGGAATACACCCAAAACTAAGTTGTAACGAAAAGATTGTAAAATTATCATCAAGACAACCATATTACGGAGCCAACATATACCAGCAGAAAAATACAATAACCAAAGGTGTTTTTTCTCCTCATTTGGCTGTCAAAAAAAGTTAATTGTGAAATATGTTTAGCATTAGAAAATATACATTATTATTCCGCAATGAAGCATGACATATGTACACTATAGAATAAGTTATGCATTTCTATAAGAATTGGACAAGGCAAATTTTTCGAACATATTCACTTGGTACTGCAACCCAACAAAAAAGGGTAGCAAAAGGACATTAGAGATAAACTGAATGCAAAGAGGAAATAGGACGCAAAAAAAATAGTTCAATGTGTTCAAGAACTCGTTTATTACAATTCATCAATCCCCTTCATGATTCAATCTCAGTGTTAATTCTTGTTAGGCTTCTAAAGATTCAAAATTTTTCATTTCTAGTTAAAGTTTTCTCATCACAGAAGACATCGCCAAATTATAGGGTGTTCAAAAAGAAATACTAAAGGGAGGGTGCAACAGGTTCAAAGAGAGGAAGGGGGGAAATGTCAAAGTGGCCTGTATTTTCCCTCCAAATTTTAGAAATTACATTAGATCGGATTGCTACTTCATACTCTCATCTCCAAACAGATTGTTAATGTAACCCATGTCCTTCAAAATATCACAACATCACATTTGTTTGGCCCACCACCAATGAATTATCCACATTAGTATAATATTGTCCAATTTCAGTCGAGCCCGCACAGATTTGTTTTTAAGCACATTTCCAAAAGGCCTCATACTAACTTGGAGTTGAATCAATCATATGCTCATCAATTCTTTCTTATTTGTCACATGCGGAATTTGAGGTGTACACTCAACAACACAAATCCACCAAAATGAAACTCTTAACTTAAAAACTTAACCACAACTCCCAAAAGCAGTCTCTTGAATGCAGTTATCACGGCCATCGAAACCCTGCAGGCATTTCCCCAAAAAATACCACACCAAACAACCAACATGCTAAGAACAAATTGGATAATGCATATTCCATGTCACAAGATAAACATCCAGCTAATATTATAAGTCATTTTTATCCCTACAGCTTATCGACTCACAAAAATAATGGACAATCACATTTCCAATTTGGAAACAATTTCAATAAACATCTTGGGTTTGAAGGTCAATACAGAAATCCAATTTACATTTCACATAAACACATGCATCAAGCTCAAGCAATTACTTTCAGAACATCAAAGGAAAAATTCAAAAATCAAGAGAAACGGCTACTACATTAAAATAAGCAGGCCCAGATGCACAAGTAACAGTACATCATAAACTATACTAAAACAATATGTTAATGTGGCATGTGTCACTACCACAATGATTCGTTTCCCGCCGAAAGGACTTCTCTACAAACTTATTCAGCGCATTTATCATTATTACAATCGCATTTATCACAATTATTACAATTGCCTTCAAATATGTTTATTGTCATATTACAATTACTACACGAATTATTACAATGGCCCGTAAATAAGTTTCTTGCTATATTACAATTATTACAATTGCCCACAAATAAATCATCTTACCTAACCAAAATCATGCTTTTTTTCATCATTGTGTATTAATTAAATCTCATATTTGAATTAGATGTTTTCAAACTTTTGAGTATTAATTAAATCTCTTATTCTTAAATTTCTATATATTAACATAACTCATATGACTATCAAAAACACAAATAAATCATCTTACCTGACCAAAATCATGCTTTTTTTTCATCATTGTGTATTAATTAAATCTCATATTTGAATTAGATGTTTTCAAACTTTTGAGTATTAATTAAATCTCTTATTCTTAAATTTCTATATATTAACATAACTCATATGACTATCAACAACACAGTAACCAAACACACTTCATTAGCATAAAACAATGATAAACAATTTTTTATTTGTTTTTGAGTATTAACAATGATAAACAATTTTTATTTTTTAGCAACCAAAATACAAAAAGATAAAAGTGAACTTACATATGATTTTCTGGATCTAAAAGGCAAAGAGTACTTCTTCTTCAAAAATATCTTCAAAAGCTTCAATTTTTAGGTTATACAGAGGGCATCTTCAATCAGATTATAAAACATTGAAAATCTTAACTGATTTTGTTGTTTTTAAAAGAAATTGGTTTCAATTAACCGATTAGAATCAAATTAAAGACAAAACCATAGAATAAGAAATTTAGAGAGAGATGAAGATTTGATTGAGTTATCCCAAAGAGAGTCGAAGAAATTGGTTTCAATTAACCCTAACCGATTATAATCAAATTAAAAGACAAAACAATAGAATAAGAAATTTAGAGAATGAGAGAGAGAAAAAGGGTTTTTGCCAAACCTGTGTCTGTACTCTAATGTCGAAAACGAGATGAAGATTTGTTGACTCGTCAAGCTGCAATGTAAAAAACAGGTTCAAAAATAGAATAAATTATAAATTATGGGTCAGGTATGTAACAACCCGACTTACCGTTGACTGAGCAAGACAGATCATCACGGGATTTACTAACCCAAAGAAGTCAAATCTCAAGTTATTGACAATGCTAACCACATGTTATCTAGCCCAAAGCATTGAAAACCAGATCATAACCCGCGGAAGCTCACAAAATCTAAAACATAACTAAACAACTAATCTTAAGTTCAAACATTTAAACTAAAGTCCAACTTATTCATACAACTAACCATAAAGCCCAAGACGATTAACGTAATCTAATCTACTACACATTTACAACAGCCCAACACAGACACTAGGATTACTGTACAACTCAAATATAAAGTATCTTCATGGTATACTCTAATCACCTCCGCTTCCCTATCGTTCTCGTCCGATTTTGATCTGTAAACAATCTAAAAGATGGAAACAACATGGGGTCAGAAGAAGCTGAATGAGAAGTAACAATCCAAATCAATAAAACATTGTAATTCAAAACATTGGTTTAAAAGCAACATCCTTTTCCTATATCAATGTAAGCACAAGGGGTCTAGTTTGAGAGGTGTCCCATAGCTCTATGACTATGTCACTCTCGGGTGAGGCTAGTCAATATTTGAATGACAATTCACCTCAAAAACAGGGAGTAGGGGACAATGTCCCTCAACTCCATCAATGACCAGCTCGCAAGCCCGATCCATTGACCATATCATAATCAACATATTCATTCATATCCAATTCATTATCAATAATCATCAGTTCAAAACAATTTGATAAAGAAACGTTTTCAAAACATTAGTCTGGCCAGACCCCTTTTAGGGACTGTTACTACTTACCGACAAACAATGTCGCTTCAAAGAGTCGAGTCCAATACACAGCTGAAGACTAGAAAGGTTCTTCGACGATAACGTTTCCTGTAGCATAAAAATAAAGATAACATTACTAACGTGCGTACGATCCTACTCTTTATGACTTTCTTATTAATCATCAAGTTCCACTAAAACTCAATCCATAACATCCATTATTTCTCTATATAAGTTTCATCAAACACAAAAGTGGTCATCAAAACATTAGAACCGCAATCTAAACTAGTATTCATTCTTTTAAAGATTATTCATCATCACATTTCTTTCTTTCTATTTCCAACTAAGTAATGTTTAAAGACAAATCCAACTCAAGAATCCTCAAAAGAATAAAATAATATTCTTTAAGAACATTAAACGATCAATTCAATAAAACAATAATATTCTATCCCACAAGCAATATTTTTCTCCATGAATCTCCTAATTAATTCATTCAAGAATATCAATTTATTCAATATAATACCCATAACAAACATAAACCAAATTCCTTAAATATCTACATCCATTAATTTGATATTAAATAATCCAAGATTCCTCTTCTTTAATAGAACAAGTATATACACTTGTTTCTTGGAAGAAACTTGAATCAATGTCACAACTCGGAAACCACCCAAGGAGGAAGTGTGATGAAAGTTAAACCGCTTCTTTGTTGATGTCGTGTGATTTCGCCTGTAACTTGTACCTACACACAACAAGTTAGCCTAGCCCGGGGGGTGATCTCCCGGAAAACACCTCCGACGCTCAAGTTAGACGGGAATAGTGTGATCAATAAAGAACAATATTAGATTGTAGTGATTGCAATGATAATGATAGATGACTGTTGGTGTGGAATTGGGAGATCACGATAGGTGTTTATGGGTGATTGTTTTGGCAGAGTCTTGGTGTCTTACGGTTAGTTTGCAGAATGAGTTAGAAGCCTTTACTTAGATTCTGGGGGACGGTTATTTCTTTGTGGGTCAAAGATAGTGGGGTTGAATGGAGGTTATTTTCAGGAGGAATAGGGCAGTTAAGGAACATGATAGAAACCAACTTTGACCGAAGTCAAGGGTGGTCAACGGTTGGGAAAATGCTCAGGTGAATTAAAATAAATTATACTAAATAAATAATTAATAATTTAAATGTTACCATGACAACACTTAATCCTGAAGTCAACTAATTAATCATATATAGAAATGATTCTTGAAAAGAACAAGAAATTGATAAAATGCCAAAAGAAAGAAGGTTGTTTGTATACACTAGTGGAAAAAAAGCTATTGGCTGCTACTTATTGGCTGCGGTTTTTAGGCACACGCAGCCAATATGAGTAAAAAAAAATTTGGTAAAAAAAATTTAACAAGGGCTACGGTTTTTAGGCATGTCCGCAGCCCCAAACTGTAGCCAAAAAAGAAAATGGTAAAGGGCTGCGGTTTTCCCTTGTGTCTGCAGCCCAAAAGCGTAGCCCAACCCAAAACCCTAAGAGACCCTAAGACCTTTTCCCTTAGTCATCCAGCCGTTTTCTTCAACCCTTAGAAAATGATTCAGATTTTCGTTTCTAACCCTAATTCCTTCATCTTTTTCATGATTCCTTCAGATTTTCGTTTAATGATTCAGATTTTCATATGTTCATGTTCTCTTCTTCTCTCTTCACTCAAAACCCACATCTTCCTTCATGTTCTCTTCTCTTCTCATCTTCTCTTCTTAAAAAACTGAAAATAAAACCTAATTTGAAGCACCCATTTTATGCCTCTAAGATCTGTAAGTTCATGTTCATGTTCAACGATGGCGTCCTTCATCTTCTCTTCTTCTCTTCTTCTCATCAATGGCGTCCTGCATGTTCAACAATGTTAGCAGTCAATGGCTGTCAATGGCTTTTCTAAGATCTGTAAGTTCGAGATCTGTATCAATGGCGTCCTTCAGTTCTTCGTTTTTTTGTAATTTCTCAAACATCTATTTTTGTAATTTCTGGGTATTCTGGGTCTGCAATTAATTTAATGAAAGAAGTTGATGGTTGTAATTAATTAATAAGATCTGTAAGTTCGAGATCTGTATCAATGGCGTCCTTCATGTTCATTTCGTTTGTTTCGATTTTTTTGTTTAGATCTTCATTTTTTTGTTTCGATTTGTTCTTCGTTTAGATCTTCATTTTTTTGTTTCGATTTGTTCTTCGTTTTGTAATTTCTTGTTCTTCGATTGTTCTTCGTTTTTATTGTTCGTTTTTTTTATTGTTCGTTTTTTATCGTAACAAGATCTTGTTCGTTTTTTGATGAAGCTTTTGATGTTTATGTTGATGAAGATTGTAACAAGAACTTGTTCGTTTTTTGATGTTTATGTTGATCCTGATGTCCGTTTTCAGAAATCGTTTCTAGATTTCTGAATTTTTTTTTATTTTGAAAAAATACTTAAGGGCTGCGGTTTTTGCCCATGTCCGCAGCCCTTAAGCCTTTTTTGGGCTGCGTATTTTGACCGCAGCCCTTCTCTAATATTTCTTGCTGCTACATTAATGGCTGGGGTCGAAATACGCAGCCCATAGGGGCTTAAAAACCGCAGCCCTTAAGGTTTTTTCCATTAGTGATATAATTATTTATAGAAACAAAATAAAAAATGAAAATAAAGCATTAAGCATGAATTTGTAAGGAAAATAAAGGAAAATTAAAAAATTTGATTATACCTCCTTGAAGCAAATGGTGACCACAAAATCATGGAAAAAGGGATGGAGAATAAGGGTTTAGGTATTTGGGGAAGATAATGAATAATATTAAGGAAATAAATTTGATTTCTATGGTAAGAGGTTTTTAAAAAAGAATAAATCAAATAAGGAGTTTTGAAAGAAGTAATAAAACGAATCATTATAATAATATCCTTGTACCCAATTTATCTTTTCACCATCTTAGCCCATAAAACAATTATATCCACTCAACCTAAATTAATTATCGTTCGAATATTTATTTTAAATTCCTCAATTCTAAAATATTAAATTTCTCGAATGTAACATTTTACCCAACTTGAAAAGAACTTCGTCCTCGATGTTTACTGAATCTCAATATCCTAACTAAATAACTTTCCACTTATATAATCCTATTATGCAGAACCTAAGAAAACTATGTTAGCTTACAAATGTAAGAATTCTACCAATAACTGACCAAGTTATAGCATCCTTCGAATCTTTGGATTGTACCCAACATATGATAAAGTTCTATCACGAACTTACTTCCCAACGACTACAGAGATGTAATAGTTATAAGACAAGAAGATATATGAGTAATAACTAAAGATAATCGCTGTTCATAGCATCCTCTGCCTCCTATGCGACATCCTTGGTAGCGTGAACAAACCATAACATCTTCACATGTGTTACATTACTCTGACGAGTTTCGCGCGTTTTCACGTCTAGGATCTGAACGGTCTCTCCTCGTATTGTAACGTGTCATCATAGCTAGTTGTTTGGGCTGAAGAACGTGCGAGTCGCCTCCGATGTAGTGTCTCAGCTGAGATACGTGGTATAGGTCATGCACTCGATCAATTGGAGCTAGTAAAACGACGCCAAAGCTATTTCACTTACGCGTTCAAGAATATTCGAACCTGAGACTTGTTGGACATATGCCAGCAACTCTACTAACCAGGCTTCTTAATTCCAGCTACAAAAAAGATAATCGACACGAACTTGTGATATACAACGAAACATACGCATCATCAGAAAATACTTCCAACATTGCATCGACGAACTCAATCTTCTTAGCACCTCGATCTATCGTTAATGCGTTCCGCGTTGTACCCCGTAATACTCACTGCTCACATCCTACATTTTCTAAGAAAACCTAACAAACTCAAACACCTAGGTTAATACCACAATCATATTTACTTCATTTCTTATCTCTTATCTTAAAAATTTAAGTCCTCATATCATACTTTTCCTAATTCCCAAGATTGTATGCCCGCTAGGTGAACTAACTCTAAGGATTAGTCACGGTCACGAGTCGGCTCTGATACCAACTGTAACAACCCGACTTACTGTTGACTGAGCAAGACAGATCATCACAGGGTTTACTAACCCAAAGAAGTCAAATCTCAAGTTATTGAGAATGCTAACCACATGTTATCTAGCTCAAAGCATTGAAAACCAGATCATAACTCGTGGAAGCTCACAAAATCTAAAACATAACTAAACAACTAATCTTAAGTTCAAACATCTAAACTAAAGTCCAACATATTCTTACAACTAACCATAAAGCCCAAGACGATTAACGTAATCTAATCCACTACACATTTACAACAACCCAACACAGACACTAGGATTATTGTATAACTCAATTCTAAAGTATCTTCATGGTATACTCTAATCACCTCCGCTTCCCCATCGTTCTCGTCCGGTTCCGATCTGTAAACAATCTAAAAGATGGAAACAACATGGGGCCAGATGAAGCTGAATGAGAAGTAACAATCCAAATCAATAAAACATTGTAATTCAAAACATTGGTTTAAAAGCAACATCCTTTTCCTAGATCTATGTGCGCACAAGGAGTCTAGTTTTAGAGGTGCCCCATAGCTCTATCACTACTAAAAAAGTTACTTATACCTACACTTAATTTGTCATACTTAATTAAGTGTAATTGTCTTATTTTACTTAGGCACGCTTATTAAGCGTGGGAATCACAGTAACGCTTATAAGCGTGACTAAAAGCTGTTGAAATCAGGCACAGTTATTAAGCGTGGTTAACACTATCAAAATATAAAAAAAAAGGTAAAATAAAATCGAAATTATAGTCTAAATTGAGCTACAATTTTGGCTTTTCAACTTCTCCTTCGATTGATACTACCCATTTCAACTAAAATTTGAAAATTTTACCTAATTTCAGAAAATTTCCCTAAATCTTGAAAACCCTAAGCTTCTCCTAGTGTGCTTCATCGTGGTCTTCCTCAATTGCGTTTCATCTCTTTCAAGTAAGTTTTGCACACAGTTTTCCATTTTATTTTTGTCTTAAATTTCAGAATTTGGGTTCTATATTTCAGAATTTAATCAAATTTACAGATGTATTAGGTTTTTTTACTTGTTTTTGATAATTGAATCATCTTGAAGGCTACTTGAAATCTTTTATTGGTGTATATCCTTATATTCTTGTTGTAGTGTGTTAATTGGTGAATTGTTGTTGTATGTTGCTTCTTTGTTTTGATAATTGAATAATCTTGAAGGCTACTTGAAATCTTTCATCTCCTATACGTTGCTGCTCAACACCATATTCACTTCCCTGAGACTTTCTTGTAGATTTGCTCATGAACATCATAATTAATTTGGGGTCTTTGATTAGTGCATATGACCACATTTAGGTGCTTTTCCTTTTTGTCTTTAAATGCAAATCCTACATTCATAGTGATAATCATAGGATCTACTACTATTCAAGCTCTCATTATAGCATGAGTAAGTACCACCAACCCCTTATTAATTGCAGGAAAAAAAATTAGCACTTTTTAAAAATTTTTTTAATGATATTATTATATACATAAGTGGATCAACCCAACGGGACATAAAGTATAATAAAAAAAAATATTTTATGAAATTTTTAAAAAAGGGTCAAATAGGGTCGGATTTAACATTTGAAATGACCCGACCCGCCCCGCCCCATTTAAATTTTACCCCAACCCGACCCGACCCATTGAACATCTCTACTAACCACCCCTTAAAATTTGGTAAAAATTCAAGCTCATCTTCCTTATCTCTTTTAATCACCATTATTTCTTCAAGAAACTCAAAAAAGCTTTCCATTTTCTTAAACCAACCCACCACCATAATTCCCCACTCTTTCCCCAATCTCATCATCTCCTTGCGGTAATTATTATGAGAAGACAAGATTGATAAGTGACAAAAATCTAAAATTAGTGACTAAGAATACTAATCGATGAGTTTTTCAGATACAAGAAGTCTTGTAAATTGAAGATGTTTGAACCCAAATTCCTAGATTAGTAGTAGAACTAGTGCAAGACATTTTTGTATTGAGTAATATAACAAAGAAAAAAATGAAAATTCGTGAAATCATTTAATAGTGAAAAGTGAATCCCTAATTATTTTATAGAGAAATTGGTGATATTTTTTTCTTCTTTTCTGCTTGTAAGGTCTTATTGAATCTTGGTGAAATTTCACCAACTTCAACAACTAGAAATCTTCACCAATCTCCCTTATCATTTTGTCTAAATGGGTTGGATATTCCTCCTCTCATCAATCCATGTCTAAAATCAAATCCCCTGCCTAAACCTAATTCTAACCCCACTGGATACTTATATCAAAAATTAATAGGGCTAACAACAACACCATTGAAGAAAAGCAAGTTTTTCAACTAGGAATTGTAGGAGAAATTCTGAAGAGCTTTCTTCAAATGATATTAATGGTGACTAATGGATTTTCTAAGGAATTTTATTTTGATGAGAAAATTGGTGTAGACATTAACAACAATAAAGGAGTGTTTTTAATGGTGTTGGTGGGTTGGGGTGGGAGAATGGTGGTGATTGAGGAGCGATAAAGAGAGGTTGGGAAAGAAGGGTTTAGTTGGGGGTATTGGGTAATTAGGTTACATTAATGGATTTAATTGAAAGTCAAAGGTCGTTTACCTTGGTCAACGATCATATAGTAGGTCATCCGGTGATGTGGTTTTATCATTGTCGTGTTTGGTAACTTGAAGGTTGTTGTTTGTTATATAAAACTTTGCGGCTATTTATTTTAAAATGACCAAACTTCAAGGCTGTAATTGGTAATTGATCCTTAGATTTAATATCACTACAATATAACTTTTCACTCAACTTCCTAAACTTGTTCAATGATTACTAAATTAACATACTAAAAATACTTTTAGCATAAACATACTTAATATTCCGGTTGAAGAGAACAATCAACGCTCTTCTTAACGATGAAAAGGATGTCTTTTAGGATTCACAATGGATGTAACTCACTGGGGAGGCACAAGATGCGTTCTAGCTTATCTCTTCGAAATAATCTGCACAACGTAACAAACGAGGGCCGTAGAGGGGACTTTCGGGGGTCCTCCTCCGATGGTGAAGTTAGTAAACATATTGAGAATTTGGCCAAGAAGCTAGTAAAGTGCTTAGTATACTTGCTTAATATGATTCTAGGGTTTCTGAGCAAAGAGTTACGTTATCCTTGGTAGTGCATGGCACTATATATTTATAGTACTGGGTATAGGGAAGAGATCCCTAAACCTTAAGGGTCGTTTTGGCTTTTACCTCGAATGGGATCTTTTTGGTGTCAGCTGAGAGGAGATAGGGAATATCTTTTTGGCTGGTGTGGCCTTCGTTGGTTGGTTGACATTCATGTTGTGATCCCTTTTGTGATTTTTGGTGCGCCATAGGACAGTTTCCTAGGTAGGATATGAGGTAGGTGTGGTATCTCGCCTCATACGAGTTACAATAACGTTTGGCAGTACTTTTATAGTTGTCTTCTGCCATGTCATCATATTTGTAGTTATCTTTTTGTGGGATTAGTTATCCTGCAAGTTTCTGAATTCCTTCTCCTTTCTACAGGGCTTGTAGCCTTGCAGGTATGTGAGGTTCCTTGTCATTCCACAGGACTGCTTCTCCAGCGGGGAATGGCGTTGTTCTCTCGCCCTACAGGACCGGCCGTCCTGCAGGTATGGTGTGCTTCTGTTATCTTTCTGCAGTTTTGTCTAAGCTGTAGGCATTTATCTTAATCTTCTCTCATAATCTTATGATTAAGGTCATGTGTTCTGGCACATACAGTTAATATAATCTTCATTATAATTTTATCAAACTAACTTCTTACTTAAACTTAATCAACATATTTCATACTTTGTATATTATAAAGTAAATGGGATCAATTACCAACTACAAACTTGAAGTTTAGTCATTTTCAAATAAACAGCGGCAAAGTTCTTTTTTTTTTTTACAAACAACGATCTTCAACTTTCCAAACACAACAGCGATACATTCACTTCACCGGATGACCTGCTAAACGACGGGTGACCATACTAAATGACCTTTGACTTTCAATTAAATTAATTAATCTAACGTAATTACTCTATTACCCCCCCAATATAACCCTTCTTTCCCAACCTCCCTCTACCACTCCCCCAATCACCACCATTTTCCCACCCCAACACCACCACCACCATTTTTAATCACGATTTTTTCTTCAAAAAACTCAAAAAAAGCTTTCTATTTTCTTAAACTAACCCACCACCATAATTCTCCACTCTTTCCATACCATAATTATTATGAGAAGAAAAGATTAATAAGTGACAAAAATCTAAAGTTGGTGACTAAGAATACCAATCGATGAGTTTTCCAGAAACAAGAAGTCTTTTAAATTGAAGATGTTTGAACCCAAATTCGTAGATTAATAGTTGAACTAGTGCAAGCCATTTTTGTATTGAGCAGTAGAACAAAGAAAAAAAAATGAAAGTTTGTGAAATCATTTAATAGTGAAATGTAAATACCTAATTATTTTAGGAAAAATTACCCAGAATAATACAACTTTTCACTGATTTCCCAAGAATAATACAAACTTTCAAATAACCACCAATAATACAAACTTTGACATGCATTTTCCGCTAGCATACATAACCAGTTTATAACCAGTAGTACAGTTCTTTTTTTGATCGTTGCTCAGCAGGTTTCATCTCGTATTATTGGTGGTTAATTGAAAGTTCGTACTACCGGTTGAAACTTGCTGAGCAACGGTCAAAAAAGACATGTACTACCGGTTATAAATAGGTCATGTATGCCAGCGGAAAATGCATGTCAAAGTTCATATTATTGGTGGTTAATTGAAAGTTCGTATTATTCTTGGAAAATCAGTGAAAGGTCGTATTATTCTGGGTAATTTTTCGATTATTTTATAGAGAAATTGGTGATTTTTTCCTTCTTTTCTGCTTTTAAGGTCTTGTTGAATCTTGATAAAATTTCACCAACATTAACAGCTGGAAATCTCCACCAATCTCTCTCATCATTTTGTCTAAATTACTTGGACATTCCACCTCTCATCGGTCCATGTGGAGATCAAATCGCCCGCCTTAACCTAATTCTAATCCTAACCCCAATGGATACCCATATCAAAATCTAATAGGGGCAACAACAACACCATTGGAGGGAAGCAGGTTTTTCAACTAGGAGTGCTAAGAGAAATTCCGAAGAGCTTTCTTCAAATGGGTTTTAATGGTGATTAATGGGTTTTCTAAGGAATTTTATTTTGATAATAAAATTGGTATAAAGATTAACAATAATAAAGAAGGGTTTTAATGGTGGTGGTATTCGAGTTGGGATGGGAGAATGGTGGTTATTGAGGAGAGGTAGAGAGAGCTTGAGGAAGAAGGGTTTAATTGGGGTAATTAGGTAATTAGGTTAGATTAATGGATTTAATTAAAAGTCAAATGTCATTTACCTTGGTCAACGGTCATTTAACATGTCATCCGGTGAATAGGCTATATCGCTGTCGTGTTTGGTAACTTGAAGGCTGTTGTTTGTAAAAAAAAAAAAAAGACTTTGCGGCTGTTCATTTGAAAATGACCAAACTTCAAGGCTTTAGTTGGTAATTGACCCAAGTAAATATAAAGTAAAGTTCCACATAAAGAGAAGGGTAAGAAGTTATATTATACTAACACCAAGGATTAGTACTAAGTTACTGATTAGGAAATAATAAGAAATAAAAAACTCCAAGATAGATAATAACGCTTCAAAGATAATTAATCTAAACTCTCGAAATAATGATGATTTTCTAAGCTCCCAAAATAAACAAATTCAAACTCTAAAAATAATGATACATTAAGTACCTAAAGTAATAACTCAATCATGCTCCAAAATGATGATGATTTAAGCTAAATAAAGAGTGTTTGAAGCTCTATCTTCTTGAATTTCAACTAATAATAAAGGTATTAAGTTAGTAAGATCTTAGTGAAGGGAAGATAGAAGAAAGAATGTTAGAAAGATTTGATGATAGAGGTGGAAGTGGTGTCATGCCAAATGGTGTATTTATAATGGATTTTGGGCAATTTTTAATAAGTTGTAAGAATAAGAATGTTAGGAGTATGGAAGAAGGTTGACTTGTGTAAGTGGTTTGGAGTATGTAAGTGTAAGAGTTGGAGCGTGGAAGTAAACTTGTAAGACTTGGAGTGTGAAAGTAAACTTGTAAGAGTTGAAGTGCCTAAGTGGGTGTATAAAAGATTGAAGTATAGAAAAAAGTTAGCTTGTGTAAGTAATAAACATCATGGGTTAAACAGAAAGAATTTTGGTTCATCAAATTTTTGTTCTAGTATGTATACGTGAATATACATTAAAATAATGTGTAAGTTTGATGATGAAAATATGATAGTTTACTTAGAAAATTTTGATTAAAACTGTACTTAGAGTTAATAATAAATATACGACTAATTTTTAGGTATAAAATAATCAAATCAAAGTTATTAGGTTAAAATAATAAGTAGTTTTGTTAGTTTAATGAAGGAAACTTAAAATGTAACGTTTTACATAATTGTAAATATGATAATAAAATTGTACTTTTCGTACTATAAAATAACAAAATAATATTTTAGTGCTTATAAAAAATTTAAACAAAATCATATTTTAAAGTTTAATATTTGAAAAAAATTACAAAATCGGAAAAAGATTAAGGAATTTTAAATTTGGTTTGAAATGGATAACCAGAGCATTAGGAATTTGAATTGAAAATTAGGAATAATTAATAGGAAGATTAAGATTAATAATTTTGAGTCTGTTACAGTGCCAAGCACCAAATCTCACAATGATGGAGATGAGTTTGATCACCTCATAACATACTCAATGGCTTGCACGTTTGGCAGTGAAGCTGTGAGTGCAAAGGAGTATGAAAGCATATGTTTTGGATCACTTAATGATGTGATCAATGATGATGATTTGAAGAGGTTTGCGCAAGGCTATGGAGTGCTGAAGAAAGGGGTTGAGGTGTGCATCGATCAACGCAAGGCTCGAGGGAACAATGCACGACCAAGACAACACCACAACACGAGGCATCAGGCTGCTGGATGAGGCGCTCGACCTAGTTGAGGAGGGACCACATTTTTGTTGCCGAAATGTTTGGGCTTCAAGCCTTTTGGTCTTAGGGCTTCTAATATTTTAGGAGACTATATAAAGGGGTCTTAGAACATACTTAGGACATGGGAGAGAGCCTAATACTTAGAATCAACTAGGGTTTTAGCAAAGAGAGTTCATTTGACTAGTGCATTCGAGGGAGATTGACATCAAAGGTTCAATCTTTACTTTGAGAGGTTGTTCTCAAAGGTTGTGTAAGTTGAGTCATTAATGTATGTTGATGTATTAATGATAAGATACTTATTTTGAGAGGGATATTAGAAAATAATATTAGAAAATAATCGAAAGTTGGGATTGTTTTGAGCGGATCACGCAAAGTTGGGATTATTAATCTCTATTTATCCTAAAAAATATAACAAAATTTCAAATCAAGCAATTACATACACATAATACCTAATATATAATTTTTTTTAAAAAGATGTAAATGGGTCCATGGGTCGGATTTGGGTCGAATCTGGGTCTCAGATGTGAAGACCCGGACCCGGACCCTAAGATCATGGACCCAGATTCGACCCGGACCCATAGGGTCCAAAAAAAGGAGGACCCATACCCTTAAAATTAGGGTCGGGTCGGGTCTAGACCCTTAGGGTCCAAGACCCGTGCACATCCCTAGCAGTGGCGGACCTAGAATTAAAACAATGGGGTTGTGAACTTAATTAAAATGTCTAGATTCTCATTAACAAGTTAAGCATAACTTGAAAGACTATCATCATTATCTTCATACCTAACATTTCGCTAAAAGGCAGGGTCTGGATGAGATACGGTGACAAACAATCCATACTCGTATTCTCTTTAAGGGAGGACTATAACATAAATAAAGTAAAATTAAGACAAAACTCAACTAACCCATTATAATTAAAACAAACAATACCCAAATTATACACAAATAAAATTGATTTTATCATAGTTTAAAGCAAATTAAAATTATACCTAAATCAAACATATTCATTCCTCTAACTTACACCCAAATCAAACATAATTTAAAGCAAATTAGCCACTGACTGTTGGTAAAATTAAAAAGGGAACACATGTATGATTATGAACACATACAAAAAGAGAATTCCTTCAATAATTTCCTTAATAATTTAAACTTGATAATTTCCTTGATAATTTAAGCAGATGTTGTGGTGACTGGCTAAACAGAGAAGGGGTGGGAGGAGAAAGAGAAATAATAGAAGGAAACTGCATAGTCAATAATTTCCTTTCTTTTTTAGTCATTAGTTGTAATTTCTGAATTGGGTCCGCCAACGGTAATAAGTATCCTTATTATCTTAGTGATTCTTCATTTACATAATCGCCTTAAGCTGTTGGATCAGATCCTAAATGAATCAGTGCAAATGCAACATCACTTTACATGCACATAATACATATAAACATTCACCAACAAAAATTATGAAAATTAATTTTTTCAATTCTTTTTGAAATGAAGCCGTTACACCTTTTACGAACAATTATAAAAATACATCAACTGTAAAAATATTTAACACGAAAATGTATAAAATGAAAAGGTTTTATGCTTTTTTTAGTGGATGAAAAAATCTGCTTGAATATTCGGTCATAATCAACAACACCACATAAGTCACCTCTCAATCTAATGAATTTTATAAAAAGTGAAAAATTAAGTTAAACTGCACAACTTGATTATACAAAAATATGCATGTTAAAACTAATTTGGGAGTACATGACATGTCCGCCAAAGAAATATTGCACTTCTTTTAATTGATACAAAAGGCAAACTATAACTCTAATTTCTCTGGAATTGTCTCTTTAATAGAATGATTTGGTGCAAGTTGACGGCCATCACCTTCAGTTTTGAAGGTTCAACATTCAATTCGAAAGAATATGAATACGCCAAGTTAACAAGTTAACCCTCTGATGAATGGTATATAAACCCATGACGGAGAGTATAGTTTCAGCCAAGTTGTTCCAGACGCTTTGCACTGTTCACAAATGTTGCGCTCTTATTAATACCTTCTAGCAACAGTATCCGCACTGCCTCCAATCCAACTTGTAACGTCAGATCCAACTGCACGTTATCAAAGGTTAGTGTTAGTAAACAAAACTTCAAATAAATCGATGTTTATAACCAGAGATCATCTTGAGGAGTGCTCGAATACTTTTAGATCATAGTTTTATCAACTATCAAACTTCTGTTCAGCTTTACTGAAAGCAAAAATTTTCCTATATAGGTGCCAAATTGTTCTAAAGTATACAACTGACAGAAATATGCAATTTAAAGCAAATATATAATACATAATAGTTAAATAGTCTAGATACATAAGAAAAACACTCCTTTAAAGAGAGTTAAGGGTATGTTTAATCCGAGTCTTGGGCTAAGTTTTGATTTAAGTGTTGTGTCAACTTGGGATGAGAAGCCAAGTCTGAGACAACGTCTAGTGACTCTTTGATTTTCTAGTCTTACCTTAACATTATGTTTGGAATAAGAAAACACACCAATCTCCTCTCCTCTCCCCTCTCCTTCTTTCTCTTCCAATACATTAGCCATGACTTAAGTCTACATTGATTCTGACGATCAATATTAATTTAGAAATGGTTCCAAATGTTAAAATGGGATGAATTGTATTCAGTAACTTTTCAAGAGTATTGAAACAGTATTATTAATTAATCACTTTTTAATAAATTTTTTTTCTTTCTTTTTAGTAAATATTTTTCTAACGTTTGATAAGCAACGAATTTCGATAATAATAAATATAGGTACATCTACATTATTATAGTACTTTATATAAGTTTTTATATTTATATTTAAAGCAAAAGAAAGAATCGAACTGATGGGCTGACCCGTCCAACCCGGAAGTTGAATCGCTAAGAACCGCCAAGGAATCGCCTGGAACCAAAACCGATACCAAAAATCCAACGGTCTTAATCGAGATTCAGTTTTTAGACATTGAAACCGGATGGAACCTGAACCGAAACCATCACAATCCAAACCGTGGCCATTTTGTACAGGAGCAAGCTTAGAGTGAACTATTTTTGGATGCCAATAGGCAATACGGAATAACCTACTCTACTCATGAGGCTTCATAATGAATTTTGGTTTAAATTTTCAAAAAATTGTTATGCCATTCCCATGGCAATAAGTTCTGACCCTCAAACATGTATTTTCCCTTATAATTTTCACCTAAATATCACCTTTCCAAATGGTAGGGAATGAGAATGGATTTTGTAAAAAAAAATAATAATAAGAATAGAACAAGGCACAAGCATATGATCATAAACTATGTTAAGTTGTTTTCCAAGCTAAATTATATTATATTTTCACTATTATTTCCACCATTTAATACCATCAACCAAATGAGTCGATAGTTCCCCAAATATCATGGAAGGAATCCATTAATAAGATTATTGTAATACTCATACTCCAATGACTATTCCAATTTCATAAAGATGAACTTAGTACACTTAAATAGGGTTATAATGTAGCACGAGACAGCTGAGTAATGGTGTAATAGACTGGATTAGTCATTGTTGGACTAATAGTTGATAGGCAAAGAAGTATCAAAATGGCAAGAATCGTGAGTATGGCACGATTAAAGAGAGAATGTAAATGGATATGCATTTCTGTAACTCAAGATTACAACAGATTGATTGCAGCACAAGCATTTGAGAGGTTTGCACTCTCCTAAGACATGAGCATGAAACTCAATAAAAGTCAATAAAAAATTCTCCTATCTTTCTCTAGCCCCATCCTTACTTATACTAATTTTCCTCTTCTAGAATATACTAACACATACTATAATACCCCATAATCCATAATACCCTTATATCCCTTATATGACAAATGGATATGGGTCTCCAAGCACCCCTATCATCTATTTTCCATTATCTCTAACCTTCAGATGTCCTATAACATACAGCCACCCATAACTTCCTCCGACTTGAAAACCGACCTAGATCACATTCTCTGCCCTGGATATTAGACAACATCAAGAAAAAGGCACAAACTTGGACCCTTTATCAAACGGATTGAGAATATTTAAAGGTAACTAACAAAAAGCAGTTGTTAACAGCAAAGTGATTGACAATGTAATTTAAGCAACGAATAGAGAGATTGAAATGTGGGACATAAAGGCTTGTGAAATGTGAACGTACAACTCTCAATATAAAAAAAATTGGCAAGAGATGTGAATGACCTAGAGCACATGGAACATGCTAGCACAAGCAAGCAAGCAAACCAATTACTTGAGATTTGCTGAATCGGAAAATAGTACGGAACGTCACCTCCTTGTCCATTTTAGTTACATATGCACCATTTTCTTAAATATCTACAATAATCATTGTATAAATGTAAGATTTAATCCAACATATTTCTATCACTAATTAATTTTATTTTCCTTTTAAAAGCTTCATCCTGTATTCTAAAAACAATATATGATTTCTTGATAAGACAACAACTAATGAAATGTAGGTCAACTAAAATTTCCACCTTTGTGAGCTCAACATAACTTGCTTGCAAGAAGTCAGAAAACTTGTCATGGTTCTAACATCTAATTGCTATAGAAAGATACATGTAACATTCTTTTTTACACTTCGATGAAATCATCATTGGCAACAATTACATGACAATCCTCAGGTGACGTGACATAGAGTTGAATATATATTCACCAATCCAATCACCATTTACATCGAAAATCTTAAAACCAAGTTCATAGGAGCAAGACTTTAAAGATTCAGGAACATATCAATCAATCCTTTTGACAAGGTTCTACACTATAGCATACAACTTAAGATAAGCAGAGCAGTGAGATAAAAAAAATTATATGGGCTATAATCAGTCCAAAGCAAAAGTTTTAATTGAAGTAGAATATGTAGGAGTTCTGAATTCTATCAAACTTATGTAGTTGTTTCTGAATGTTAAACACAAAAACTAAGCCAGATTGGGGTAGAAACTGACTCCACAGATGCCCAAGCTAGTTTCTGAAGGCTTGAGAAGTGGAGGTTCCAATATGGAACCTCTCAAATAGCTTATCACAGAACAGGTCACTTAGATCTATGACTTTTCACTACGTTACCTTGGACAATTCAAAATCAATTTTGGTTTATCCGACAAAGATGCAATGCTTCTCTTATTATCTTATGCTAGATGCTACGACAGGATTAAATTTAGAGTTTAACCACAAAAATATGCATGTCAAGTAATGAAACAAAACAAGAAATTTGTAAATACAATAATCTACAATTCACGACCAAAAAATCATCAAAATTAGTGAAGTACAGGCATAGCTTAGTAGCTCAAAAATGACGAAGCAAATTTCACTAATCAGCAGGTATTAAATAATTATATCAAACTAGATATTAATAAAGAAAGAGCTTATTTTCCCAGGTGCCTAGTGCTTGAGCTCAAAATAAATAGAAAACAGGCTACAAACCTCTTCCCGTTCTTGTTTACTAAACTGACGAAGAACAAAAGTTGCAGGGTCCATCTTTCCAGGAGGCCGGCCAATACCTGCAATAAAAATCCACAGAGATTGATGACACCGATGAATGAAAATAAACATTAATCTTTCAATCAAAGAAGTATGTTAATACTTAATTACCTATTCGTAAACGTGGAAAGTCACGGCTTCCTTTCAAATGATCAATAATACTCCTCATCCTGCAAGCACATCAAAAAAGAAGGTTATAAGCAATCTTAATGGTTTACAATCAAATTGATATTATGAATAAAATGAAAATTCATTATAATGTATTAGCATAAAGGAATAACATATAACTAGTTTTGACACTGCAAATTAAACTTGACTTGCAGGCTGAAAGGGTTGATTTAGCCGATCCTAAAAACAAAATGGTTTCTTATATTTACTCATAAGGATCAACTGTTCCCTTCTGAATGAGACCTAGTAAATAGATTCTCCATAACCAGTTCAGAATGTAACTCAGAATATAATCCATTAATCCTGACTAAGAACTGAAAGCATGAACAAAATAAATACCACCATAGACACCATTGTCATCAACTAAACATAGCAGAGTAAGCAATTAAAAGGAAATTACCCATTGTGTCCGCCATGACCACCTTTGGGTAACAAACGCAATTTTGCAAAAGGCAAATCCAAATCATCATAAATCTGTAAGAAAATGGAGCATCTATTTAAATTACTATTTCAACAGGCAACTTGGCAAGACATGTACGTTATCACATTACCACTAGCACTTGATTCAGTGGGATCTTATAATACGAAACCATAGGACCAACCTACAAAAGAATCACATAAATTGACATCACCATAACCAGAAATAGAGGACACAAAAACATTTTAGCTTTTAACAGTAATGGAACTTCCAAGGAAAGCTACTTACAGACTCACCACTGACATTCATAAATGTTTGCGGCTTGGAAAGGATAACAGGAACTTTACCAATATGACCTGAGGGCAACACAAATAAAATGAATCAGTTAACGATTAACATGCGCTGGATAAAAACAAAGTTCAGGATATTACAGCACATTCTAATACCTTAACTAGGGGAGGACTAAACTAGATTCCATAGTTGTAGCTCTAAAATTTTCCTTATGCTAATCAAGATTATATAATACATAAAAGAAACGCGCAAGGGGGCCAACCTTTCCCAAACAAAGCTTTAAAAGAAACACTATTCATAGAAATCCCCTCCGCTTCTGCTATGGCATCCACCATCTCAAATCCAACCTGAACAACACAAAAAATTGAGCCTACCAAAAAAAAAAAAAAAAAAAAAAAAAACTTCCTCTAGGAATGATGAAAGATCAGATACTATGACAAAGCAAAATGACGAAACATTATAAATATGTGAACATGGGAGTAGCCACATCTTTACAACATTAAAAGCTTCCTCGCGCAATAGCACATAATTGGCAGTTGTCCTATACATCGATCTTTCCTTTGGAATAACAAAGACAAGATCACAAGACTGCAGGAATAGGCCTGTGTTCGGGTTACATATATCAAGTCAAAAACCTCTTGACCCAAAACCAACTCGTTTAGTTCATTGGGTAAATATCACAACCCTGACCTGATTTCAATCCATTTAACCCGTTTAGAGTTTGCTTTTATCATTTAAGAGATTTTAACAAGAACTTCATCTTATCCTTTAATCCTAGATTTTAACTTTTAGTTTATGAGTTGTTTATTTTTAATTCACTACAAAACATATAAAAACATTAAATGAATTAAGTTCAGGTGATACTGATTGACTTGAGTCAAAACTAACTTAATTAATAAAATGGGTTATGGTTCGTTTCTAGTTTAGAATTATAACTTGAACCTAACCTAATTAATAAATTGACATGAGTCAAAAGTCTCAACCCAAACTAACTAATTTCACACTAGCCTCAAGTCGAGTTAGCTAGTCTGTAAGCTTTCGCCTGGCCTATACAGGATGCTTGCTTTACCCTCAAATTGCAGGATTAGCAAATGTACATTAACAAACTCCCTCCTATTCTAATCAAATATCCTATTTATTTTTTTTGCCACTATTCACCAATCGAATTTAGATTTTTTTTTACTTATTTTATCATTTAATAGTGTTAAACAATAACTACATCCTATCTTTTAAATCGCATTTTCAACCTTTTAATTCACGGGTTCTTTATTTTCTATTTACTACGAAAAATATGAAAATATTAAATAAATTAAGTTCAGGTGATACTGATTGACCAAACTCAAAACTAATTCAATTAATTAAAAGGGTTATACAGGTTCTTCTAGGTTTAAAATTTTAAATTTAACCTAACTTATATAATAAACTGATTATATTGGATCGATATATTTATTTAATTTGGTTAAAAGTTTCAACCTGAAACTCACTCTTAAATTGCAAGATTAGCAAATTTAGTAGGTGGGGTTAGGCCTATACTATAGGCTTGCTTCACTCTTAAATTGCACGATTAGCATATTTACACTAACAAACAACTCCTATTTTAACCAAATGTCCTATTTGTTTATTGACACTATTAATCAATCTCTTAGTTTGTTTTTTATTTTGGATCTATAAGTTAAAACATAGTCAAATGAGATCTTTTTTGAATTATTTTAAAGTAAATTTTATTAATCTAATCTTCTTATAATCTTTAATTATGCACAATTAGAGATAATAAAAATTTAGTTAGTGCATTAATCAAGTGTACAAAACCAAATGGAATTAGAATAGGAGGGAGTATTGAACTACGTAATCGAATTGAGTGAAATGCTATCATTTAAATAAAGATCATTGTGGTTACATAACCTACCATTTCCCTTTAAATTTGTTACATTTACCATTTGAGTAGTCTCCTTCAATGAACAACATTTCTAAATTTGGCAATGTACTCATATTTCCAATCCTGATCTAATCAACAAACTCATTCTTTCAATTTATCTACAAACACACTTTCTCTTCAGCAGAACTTTACATTTCTTCCATAAACATCAATTCTTTGAATTCTTTGCCCAAAAAAAAAAGATTAAAATTGTGTAGCCATTTCAAGGGGATAGAAAGATTACGAACTTTTATACCACTACAATATACATCCTTGACCAAAAATGCTGAGGTTTTCAGGTCATGCGCAGTTAATTATAAGTATATAAAAAAGAATCATTTACAAATTGTAGCTGCAAAGTTTAGTTCATTCGTTAATTATAGCCACAAATCAATATTTACGAGTTATAACCACTATAAATCGAAAAGTGCAACCATTGAAGTCATTTCACCGGATTCCGATCATCGAAAACTAAAATGACCTACTTAACTCTAAATAAACCTTTGACCACCCTTTAACCAACCTAGTGAATCTAACTCGTGATCTCATCTTCTCATTCTTTCCCATCTATCTCATATCCACTTTGAAGCTTCAACAGTGGCTTGTCAAAGGTTACAAAACCGGTTTTTTGGGTCATTTCAAACACCGGTGATGGGAATTCGACAATATGATCACAAGTGTTGCATTTTTCAATTTATTGTCGCTATAACTTGATCATATTAAACTTTGCAGCTATAATTAATAAATGATAAGAACTTTGAGGCTATAATTAATTTATGATTCTATAAAAAAATACAACCTAATAATCATCATATGTAAATCAAAGAGAAGAAATCAAGGCATTCACATTGTGCAAAATAACCGAACTCACATAGTATCAAATAATACAAAACCATTTATTCAAAAAAAAATAATGCAAAACCATCGAAGCCGCAAAGTATCAATATAACATCACTACAATAGCATGAAAATTCAACAAAATATTACAAAATACACATAAATTATATCAAAATTTTCAAATAGGGAAAGAAATAGGTTACGTTATGGCGAGTGGCGCTGTACTTTTTGCCAGGATTTCCGAGCCCAACAAGAAGCCAAGGCTTCGGCTTTGGCTTAATTTGCAGAGGAGCATCAATAGAAGACGACGTCGTATTTGAATTATCGTCAACAGAAGATGAGAAACAAGCAAAATTTTTCATATTCATACTCCTTTTGATGGGCATAAAATTGGGATACACAGTACAAAATTTTAGGGTTTTGGGGATTATAGAAAAGGGAGAAATTGAGGACAAGCCACTGCTACGAAAATAATCAGAGTAATTAAAAGAGGATATGTGCATTGGAATTCCAATTGTGCCAATTTTCTTCATTGTTAAAGACAAAGAAATCAATCAGGAAATATTTTGAAGGTAAATATTACGTTCTCGACCATTTAAGGCCACAGCTGAGATGGGGAAAAACACTTCAGTCTTACACCCAGCCGTCGGGTAAAAACATATTAAACAAAAAACTACTTCGCCGATGCCGGGGATCGAACCCGGGTCACCCGCGTGACAGGCGGGTATACTCACCACTATACTACATCGACTTTTGAATAACAATTTGAAAAAATATAATTTAACTTTTACAATTTAAGTCCATCTGAATATCGCTGTTTTTCATGTTTATTTATGGTCGTATGTTGGCTGTTGGGTTTGGTCAAATTTTTGTTTCACCGGAACCGAGTGATGTTGTAAATTTGTGTTTTTTTTTTGAGGTTAAACCTGGAGCTTATATTAGATCGAGGTCGACCAAAGCCATAAGGCCCTGGGAGAAAGGTTCCATACAAATCTTTTCGAGGGAAGAACCGGTGTCCCAACGAGCAACGGAATGGGCAACCGTGTTTCCGCTCCTACGAACTACACTACAATGGAAGCCTTCAAAAATACAACTTAAATCATACAAAGATCTATATAATGAAAACAGAGGAGATAAACCAGTATGCTCCTTCAAGATGGTATTGATAACATTTTCAGCATCCCCTTCCAAATGAAGATGATCAAACCCAAACCTGGCAGCCACCTCGACAGCAAAAAGAGCAGCTGATAGCTCGGCTTCTTCGACACCCATGTGTGAAAACACTCTTCTCACAGCAGCAAGCACCGGTTGGCCCTCATGATTTCTGAAAATAACGCCTAATCCCCTGCAGCCGTCAACACCAAGAAAGGCATCGAAGTTTGCTTTAATCCACCCCGCATTAGGGGGACTCCAACTACTGGGAACTGACCGTGATGGAGCTTGAATAACAGAAACCTGCGTGTTGTAAGCATGGTAATCATGAATCATATTGACAAAAGACGCAGACAATTGATTAACATCACATTGTTTGTTACTCATGACTACACTATTTCTCCCAAACCAACACGCCCACAAAGACGCACAAATAATCACCAACGTATCATGATCCACCTTCTCAATGAGCCAAGCTAAACAATCCGCAAAAGAGGTTTTTGGTGCTGCTGATATAATGGCGGCTTGGGGGTGAGAAAACCACATTGAAGAGGAAGGGGGGCACTCAATTAAAGCATGACAGATTGTTTCGGCCCCTGCATTACATCTAGAACAACCAGCTGACTGACCCATGTGTCTCCTAAATCTAACATCATTAACCGGGAGGGAGTTTCTACAAGCTCGCCAAAGAAAGTGCTTAAGCTTTGGCGGGGCTTTTATGTTCCACACACACTTCCAAAGCTTATTGTTAATCACAGCAGAGTTCACATTCCCACGTTGAGAATCCACCGACATCCCAAGCCAATAACCTGATCGAACTGAGTACACCCCATTTTTATTGTAGGCCCAAAATAACCCATCATCAAAGTACAAACGAGGTAAAGGAATAGCAAGGATCGCACCAGCAGAGGCAGGTTCGAAGGTCTCATAAATCAGCTCATGATTCCACGTTCTCTCTTCTTGATTAATAAAAGAACTCACTTTACAATTCAGCACATCATCACTAGTACAGATGGGAGTAGTGACTTTACCTTCTAGAATAATCCACTTATGAGTGAGCGCATCCACTGACTGCCCATCACCAATACTCCAGCACAAACCTTCTAACAACAGAGCCTTCGCCCCCCACATGCTCCTCCAAGTAAAGCTTGGGTAGTATCCTCTCCTAGCATCGAGCACATTCTCATGTTTGTAGTATCTCGCTTTGAGCACAGAACAAAGAAGAGGGTTAGCGCCAGAGTGAATTCTCCAAATCTGTTTTGCCAAAAGAGCAAGGTTGAAGCATTTTAAGTCTCTAAAGCCCATGCCTCCGTGACGTTTTGGTTGACACAAATTACTCCAACTATGCCAGTGCACCTTCCTATTGTTGTTTGAAGAGCCCCACCAAAATTGAGCCATCATGGACTGGATCTCATCTAATAAGCCCTCCGGAATATGGAAGATACTCATCATGTACGTCGGAATAGCCTGCACCACTGCCTTCAGCACTATTTCTTTGCCAGCTCTAGAAAGTAACCTCTCCTTCCAACCCTGGATCTTCTTCCAAATGCGCTCCTTTAGGCAAGAGAAAATGGCTTTTTTCGACCTCCCTATGATCGTTGGGAGCCCAAGGTACTTCGCGTGCCTTTCAACTTCCCTCACATTCATGGTACTGGAAATGAGTTGCCGCATATCAGAAGGAACCCCTTTGCTAAAGTAGATTTCCGTTTTATCATAATTGACACGCTGACCCGATGCTCTTTCATAAACGCTAATCACCTTAGCAACCTCCGAGCATTCACGGACATCTGCTTTAGCAAATAAAATACTGTCATCAGCAAAGAACAAATGAGAAATAGGTGGAGATCCTCTGCAAACCTTTACACCATGGATAAGCTGTCTAGACATGTTCTGAGAAATTAAAGCTGAAAAGGCGTCTGCACATAAGATAAACAAGTACGGAGAGATGGGGTCCCCTTGCCTAAGGCCCCTGGAAGGAGTAACATTGCCGCACACTTTGCCATTAATCTTGAACGAGAAGGAAACACTAGACACACATTGCAAGATCCTACGGACCCAGCTATCACAGAAACCCATCTTGAGCATAACCCTCTCTAAGAAGCTCCATTCAACCCTATCGTACGCTTTGCTCATGTCGAGCTTTAGCGCTAACGTATTCTGCCTACCATTACCCCGCCTCTTCATTGAGTGGAACGCTTCAAAGGCTAATAAGGCGTTATCTGTTATCGATCTCCCCGGAATAAAAGCACTTTGTTGAACAGACACAATTTCCCCCAAGAGCGGTTTCAGCCTATTTGCTATGGTTTTGGAGATAATCTTATAAATCACATTGCAGCAGCTAATAGGACGATAATCAGAAAGTGTTTTCGGCTCATTGCATTTGGGTATAAGCGAGATGCAAGTTTTATTTAGCGGTTTAAGATCCTGAAGACCCCTCCACCATTTCAACACCAGACCCACAACATCCCCACCCACAACATCCCAAAATTTCTGGTAAAAAAGAGCGTGAAAACCATCCGTACCTGGTGCTTTAGTAGGGTGCATCTGGAACACAGCTGTTCGAATCTCGGTCTCGGTAGGTTCCACTTCCAGAGCATCATTCATATCCTGAGTGACCACGTCCCCCACCCCCTCAAGGGCCTCCTCAAAACCGGATGGAGAGCTAGTAGCAAAGAGATTATCGTAGTAGGCAGTGATAAGTCTCTCTAAATCAGTACGGCTCGTTCTCCAAACCCCATTCTCATCATTCAGCCCTTTGATAGTATTTCTCCTCCTCCTAGAATTTGCTTTGTGGTGGAAATATTTAGTGTTTTTATCTCCATCACGAAGCTCGTTAGCCCTCGATCTCATGTGCCAGTACGACTCCTCAAGCCTGTGAAGATGATCAAGTTGATCTGAAAGAGCCCTACAATTCGATATCATGTTCGCATCTGGAGCACATCTCTGAGCAGCTTGGAGTTTTCTCTCAGAGTCCTTAATATTCCTCCTGATCTTCCCAAAAGAGTCCTCAGCCCATTCTTTAAGTTTTGATGCACAGTTCTCGAGCCTAAACTCCATACTTTGACCCACCCCCTCATTCCAAGCATCCATCACCACAGATTTACAATCATCTTTCGAGAGCCACATGGATTCAAAACGGAAAAGTCTTTGATCGTGATCTTCCCTTTGGAGTCTACCCGTTCGTAACAAGATCGGAGCATGGTCGGATTTGTATATAGGAAAATGGCGAACATCGAAGTCTTCCATTCTATCCCTCCATTCGTTACAAGCCACAAAACGATCTAATCTTTCCCTAATCATGCTACTCGATTGAAGCCCTCTAACCCATGTAAAAGTGCTACCTCTAAACCCCAAATCACTCAACCCACAGTCATCGAGACATGTACGAAAAGCGTCCATCTCCCTCTCCCCTCTTATAGCCCCTCCTTCTTTCTCTTCCCCACTTAGAATTTCGTTAAAGTCCCCAAAAATAACCAAGGGTCCATTGACGGTTCTCCTAACTTCTCTAATGAGTTCCCAAGTCCTAGCTTTGCTAGCACGATCCGGCCATCCATACATCCCACAAGCAAACCACGGTTCTTCTCCACTTCTTTCCCCTTTAACCTCCACTAAGATGTGTCTACAAGAGTAAGATATTAAGGACACCCGTAAGTCTTTCCACCATAAGCCAATCCCTCCCGAATGACCATTGCTATCAATACACAAACCATCCATAAAGCCACATTTATTTCTAATCCGTTCAAGCTTGTCTTTTTGCATCATAGATTCCATCACAAACACCATATCCGGTCTCTCTCTCCAACACCACGTGTGGAGAGCACGAACTGTCAAGGGATTGTTGAGACCTTGACAGTTCCAACTCAAAATTTTCATTGTTGTTCACGGAGTTGGGCTTCCCCAACCTCCGCTACTTTCATCAAGTTATCCAAAACACCATCATTTCCAGGGCACGAACGTTTTTGAGCTGTCTCATAGTCCATCATCTCAACATCATCATCTACAAGTTTTCTCTTTGACAAGGAAGCAAGAGGCGGTTCCCCAAGCTGTTGATTAAGATTGCCTCCCTCCTCACTGTTCACCTCTGTTTTGTTTAAAGCCACCCCTTTCATCCTCTTCCTTACACACACTTTCCTCCTTTGCCCATCAGAGCCAACCCCAATGTTAAACACAGGAATCAACGAATGCACCATTTCAGAATTTGCCACAGGATCTCTACCCACAGTAACATCCAGCCCACTCCCCTCTACCTTCTCAGAAATCAGAGAGTCCTTCCCCCCATCATCAAAGTCCCCTGTATGAGCAGAAACTAAGGTACCCTTACCATCCTTTATAGCAGTATTTTCCTCAAGAGTATTTGACCCTTCACCACTCAAAAAAGTAGTCAAAAAAACAGCATTTTGCTCACTACACGTGCTGTCTTCATGAAGCCCCTTCTCTCTCCTTTCCCCAGCAACTACCACTTCTTTAATACCCTCCATGTTATTAATATGGGGAACACTCGTGGGTCCCACAGGAATCAAGGGCTTGGTACAAAACAATGACTTTCTTGTTTTCAAAGCACTGATTTCTTCATTGCTTTTATAGATTCCTTTTCGTGGGGATGCCCTAATAAACATCCCCCAATCATTCCCCTTCTCTTTATCTTCCTCATTGACAAAGGTACAGTCTTTTTCAGTATGACTCATAAGTCCACACAAAAAACAAAAATGAGGGAGTCTTTCATATTTAATATTGATTTTCACCAGTTTGTCCCCTTTAAACTTCACATTCTGGTACCGTTTCAGAGGTTTAGTACAGTCCATCCACACTCTAACTCTGCGAAAAGGGTTCAGTTCTAAAAAGTCCTCTTCAATGTCCATAACTTCCCCAATCCCCTTAGCAATAGCCTTAACTTTCTCATCAGAACGACAACAAAAAGGCAGATTGTACAGACGAATCCAGAAGGGCGAGAAATTAAGATCCATACCTGAAGGTTGAACTTCCTTGTCGATCTCTTGAATTATCAACAGCCTCTGTTCAAAGCACCATGGGCGACCTTCTAGAACCTTCTCCTTATCTCTCCAATGGAAAAATTGAAAAAGGAATAAGTTTGATTCAATCGCCCTAATAATTACTCCATCTCGCAGACTCCATACATGAGCCATCGTTCTTTTAAGAGCATCAAGATTTAAAGGTTTTCCAGACAATAATTTACCAACCAATCGAAGGGAGAGTTTGTCCTCTTGTGCCTCTTCCTCACCCACATCCAAATTGATAACATCATCTTCACCCGTACCTTCTATATTCAGTCTAGAGCACTGTTCTACAAGCAAATCGGCCATGAAATCTTCGAAGAAGGAGATTCACAGGAGGAAACCCTAAGAAACTAGGGAGAGAAGCCCTTACTCAAGAGAGAGAAGGGGACTTTCAATACAAATATTATTAATTCAAGTGAAATCAAGTGTAATCAATTATTTGACGCATTCCATTGTTGATTTAGTTACAAAGAAACAAGAATATTAGGGATGACAGACGGATAAAATTATACGGATGATCCGCATATTTGGAGCGGGTAAGGGTATGACTTTGATGGATAGCCGACGGGTAGGGGCATGAAATAATATCCGCCATGATTAGTGGGTAGGTGGTGGATATAAAGTCTTACTCTGCCCATACTAACCCACCCACCCCACCTAATATCCACCTGCTCCACCCCATACCCGCGCATCCTATAACTACAATGTACTAATTTGTATTATACTTACATATTTTTATTAATAATTATTAACGAAAAATTAAGAATATTACTTCTATTTAATACATTGTTATAATGCGGACTTAGAGTGAATGTGAGGCAGATATAAGATGTGGGTAATAGCCATGATGAGTATATTCAGTTGACCATAGTGGTTGGGTATGGGTTTTAATGTAGGTTATTAGAATCCGGATCCTAATCTATGATCGTACGATCCAAAAATAGGCGATCAATTCGAATCTTAGGTTGAATTTTAGTTGTTAAAATCGTGCAATCTTACTTAGCTTCAAAATTTAGGTGCTATGATCTTAACACGATACTACGATCCAACAATCTCATTCTACAAGGACGGTTTCTATCATATAAAAATTTCAATTCTTAATGCCTACTTACAATATTCTAAAAATATATAATAGGTCAGCCCAATTAGAGACGATCTCTTAATAAAAACCGTCTCTCACAAGAATTTGTGCATCAACTATTTGGCCTTGAACTGTTTTCATGATCTTTCAACTCAACATCTAAACACAAACTTATTTTATTTGGAAATATTATTAATACAAACATATCGTAACTAGGGATGGTAATGGCTTCTTATTGGATTCACCCCAGACCCGCCCCTATTTTAAGAGTTTGGGTCTCATTTTTGAGACCCATCGAATTCGAATCGGGTCTAATTTTCAAAAATTGAATAACGGGTCTGGGTTCGAATCTAGACCCTTAGACCCACACTTGGACTCAGACCCTAGACCCGTCGCATGGACCAAGACCTGGACCTTAAAATTAATAATAAATTTTTTTACAAACTTCTTTGATATAATATACTCCCTTTGTTCTTTTGAGTTTATCCACATTACTATAACGGGCAGTTTCATAAGTTTGTCCTATTTAGAATACTTTCCTATTTCGGAAAGTTTTTATCTTCCATATACTCTCTTTTTTTTGGCAAGGTAAATATTATAAAACGCCAGAAAAGATAGCCGAAGCTTACAAAAGTGCATCAGACTGAAATGAAGAACCCCACGGAGCATCTGAGGGACATGCCCCTCGTCATTCGCAGGCGGACTCGACATTTCCAAAAAAGGAGCAAGCTCCTTACCTATACAATGATTTGTAGGACACTAGTGGACTTTACAATACAATCTAGATATATGTCTAAGCAAAATCAAACCAAGCCATGAGGCTCTCAAAAACCTAATTAACACAGGTTTTCAAATAGCTCATCAGTAAGCATCCATGTATCATGTGCGGTTCAAAATAGTCTTCGAACAAGGTGCTTCAATAGAGCTGTACCAGTTATCATGTGCAGACCAGCATCATACAACACACCAGCTCCACACAGCAGCACAACAATTGTGACATTACAAGCCATACAAACCATACAAAACCAGTACATTACAACAGTACACAACCACACAAACATATGGATCATCTTCCCATCATAACAAAACACCAGTTTATTTACTCCGATACTACCTAACAACCATGTTGCACATCAACGTTGCATCTTCAATGCATAGCAGTAGCATACCAGCAGCTAGATCATGCCATCAACAAGCACTACCAATGGGCTTTCAAAACATCCTACACATCTTAATGTATAATCAGTCAGACCTACCCTATTGTATCCAATTGCTTGTGTGTGATAACACCAACACAACCATAAGGAGCTAGGACTTAGCCTGTGCAGACAAAACCCAAAACACAATGACCAGCAGCTAGGCCACACCCAGGTTACAGCAGCCTTCACCAAAACAATACCCAAGACATAATGTCATGTAGTCCATTGGAACATCTGTGGAGAAGGACAAAGCTTCAAGGTATATCTGATTTATGTCGAGGCATCAGCCCATAGTCATAACCTGCCCTCATCGAGAATCCAATCAGGCAGAGGAGGTGGGGACAAATTTCCCGATATGCTACCTCTAAAGTAATTGGTGTCCCCAAGAGTAGGCCAAAAGGGACGTAGGACAACCTGTAAGACATAGACCAAGCAGCTAACCACTACTACACACCAGCATAGACCTAGAACAACCACCAACGAAACAGGAATAGCAAGCATAATTTGCTACCCTCTAAAACAAAACTGATAAGCAGTTCATATAACACCAGGATAGGTCAAGACCTAGAACTTTAAGCAAACACTCATGAGCCCAACCAATTCCAGCCCCAATAACCACTAAAACAGTGTATCGATCCCAACTGGCAACTATACTCACAAGACAGTAGGAAACAATCAAAGACAAACAGATACCTTACACCGCCATTGGGAGTTTGCATCTGAGTACTCGTATTTGGAGTCAACCACGCCGGATTTGGAGGAAAAGCCCAGCCTTTAGTTGCTTAATTACTCAAATACGGAACAAAAACGTAAACTCCTAAATCAATTTAGGGTTACAACAAAGATGATATTCGAACACTCAGATTGTGTGCTCGACATCTCAAAAGGTGTTGTATTAATTTGAATTGAACAAACCTTGGTACAAATACTCTTTCGAACCTGAATCTTGATTGCAATCCTTAAGCCAGCAGCTTGACTGGAATTTTCATTAAGGGTTTCTTCGCTCTTCGACTTTGGGGACCCTCAACCCCAAATCATCACCCTAAACCTTCATAAGGATGAAGAAGCACACCCTGCTAGCTCCTCTCTCGGTAGTCGACCACTATATACTCTCTTTATCCCCCATTTAACCATTATTTCTCTCTCATAATACCAATACAATTATTAATTGAGACCACTATTTTAATAAAATAATACCCACTATCTACAAAGATTCCACCTTTCTTAATTAAATAATACCCACTATCTACAAAGATTTCACATTTCTTAATTTGTGTGAAATCTTCAAATAAGACAATCAAAAAAGAACGGAGGGAGTACTTCTTAAGTTCCTTAAAGAAGTTCCTACTTGTCATTTTGAGATATTGCAATTTTGTTCCCATAAACAATATTTCTATTTATATCACAAATTTTGAACAATTATTATCTTATTTATCCTTATTTTAATATTTTAATAATGCTTATGGTCCACACATATCTTCCACTAACTTAATTTTATAATTTTTTATTCTTTATGGTCCTTACATGTTTCACATTAATTATTAAAAATATTTTTTTATTAGTTGTGGTCCTTATATTTTTCCAGTACTATCTTATTTGTTGTTTTTTTAATGTTTATGGTCTCCATTTACTCAATAAAATAATATTTTTATCATCTAAAGATTCTAATTTTCTTAAATGCCGTGAACATTTCTCGAAAACGCCGCACTCTCTCACTCCATCTCCTTATTTTTCTGTTTATGTGTTGTTGGTGTTGAATGTTATTTTGTTTGGTCTTCTTCTCCATTCATGCTTGTTCCCATTGAGAATTAAATCTTGTCTTAGTTTATTTTGGGTTTAACTCAATTGAGCGTTGTTGTTAATTAGTTAATTTTGTTGATTTTCTTATCGGTTCATGCTTCTTGTTTAAGTTTTATAGATATTTACCCGTGCTATACACGGTATTCATAAGATTTTGTTATAATAGATTTGTAATATATTTTTAACCAATGTTGCTATATTACAAAAAATGGTTTAAAGTTATGAACAATAACTACATGTACGTATGTATATTACTATATTTCCTTTTTGAAATGATGTATATATCACTATATAAGAAACACTAAAAATTTAAAATTTAAAATGTTCAATTGTAAATTTTTGTTATCCCACAAAAATTTTATACTTATTATTTAATTATTATACTAATTACAATGTTTATAAAAATAAATAAACGCAATGATTATATTTGGTATATAAACTTGATGTAAAATTTGATAACAAAATGCACCTGCACGTAACATTGATAAAAAATGATTAGTATATGAACTTATTAATAAACCAAATAATTTAAAAACCTCAAAGAACATTATTGTTCATTTTCTTGGATAATAATATGTAGGGGTAAGAGGAATAAACTAAAATAAAAAGTACAACTTAAAAACAAATAAATATAATAACCAAACCCATAATTCCTTTATTTTTATATAAACACCAAAACTAAAATTAAAATCTAGTAAGCCCTCTGAATACAAATGATATAAAAATTTCGACAACATTTTTGGAATGAAGTTGAGATGCAATATGATATATTGTGATATATGTTGTGAAAAATTGATGTTCTTTCATCTTGTTTTGGAACTTGATAATATATATAGTATAATTCAAATTTAATGGAGGTAACCAAAGGGCTTGTTATTTAAATTTTGTGGAAATAGTCTTTCAATGTTAATTTAATAATAATAATATTAAAATTTTAATAATAACTACCTTTGATGAAAATTTAATCTTATCTTATTAAGCCTAAAAAGTTGATCAAGAGTTACACCAATCATCAAAGTAATAAAGTTATATTATATACAAAGATGAAAAGACTTTCATTTATAAATAGAATAAAAATAATAACTATATTTAATGAAAATCAGAAAGCGAAAACCCCCTCTCTCTCCCCTACTACCACCCCACTTTTCATCCCAGTAGTCTAAACACTCTAAATCTATATTATAAATGAATTACATCTAAATTATATTTGACGATGGTAAATAATGTTCCACATCACTAGGGGTGTTTAAAATTACTCGACCCGCCCGGCCCGACCCGTTGACCCGCTGACCCGCCTCATAAATGGTGGGTCAAAAAGTAAAAAAATTGAAAATTACGAGTCAGGTACCCGACTCGCCTTAACCGGGTCGGGTCATGGGCCGATATAAATTGATCCAAGGATCCGCTAATTACCCGGTTAACTTTTTTTTATATATATACTCAAATTTTTTTAGGATTTACTTTCAAAACAATCATCCATTCATCCCAAACCCAGGCGCACCGTTCTCTGTCTCTCATGTGTATTATGGTGGTATTCTTATTGCTTTTCCTATTTCAATGTAAATGACATATGCAACGGTAAGAGCTTACAGTTTTTTATATGGGTTTTTGTTGTATGACGTCGAGGGAGGCTAAATGTTTGCATATTTTTCTTAGTCTGTCTGGTTGAGAGTTTTACGAGGCCCATGCAACTATTATGTTTAAACAAATTAAAGTTATTGGGATAATGGTTATAAAAACGGTTATTAATCTCCATTTTGTAACAAAAGTAAACACATCTCCTGTAAGGTTGAAGCAACTTGATGCTTTAGAAACATAGCATTGGAATTTAGCAAAATTAGAATAATAATTTTAAAATCTAAGATTCAAGCTTATATCAATACGAATTAGGAAAATTCTGCCTAAATATAGCCTAAAATTTGTTCGAAATTAGATCTTAAAAATAATAATTAAATCTGAAAAATAATCAAAAATAATAACTTGGTACTTGGTATCCCGACCCGTTCTATTCGGGTACCTGCTAACCGGGTACCCGCAATAAATGGGCCGGGATACGGGCCGCAAAAAAAGGTACCCGACTTACCGGGTACCTGGCTTTTCTGGTACCCGTTTAACCGAGTACCCGGTAATGAACACCTCTAACCACCACGCCAATTCACCTCCACTTCAATTGAATTACATCTCAATTATAATTGGCGATGGAGCGATAATCAAGGACTTATGTTCACTAGTGATGGGTGTTTGAAGAGATTGATAAAGGTGGGGATTGTGATCTGGTACTCGTGTGGACTACAGGGTTGTTGGTTGTGGAGAAAGGAGGTGAGGTTGGTCGATGTAATTATGAAAATGGCAGCTGCCAGCTGCAGACAAAAGAAAGGAAGAAGATGGAGGCAGTTGGAGGAAGGAGAAGGGGTGGCAGTTAAGGAAGGGTTTTGGTGGTTAGCTTTTTTTTCATATTTTTTTTAATTTTTTGATGAACTTTTTAAGTTTTAAACTTTTATTATAATTTTTCTTTTTTCTTTGGAAAAATTTACCTGTTGTAACAGGCTACAGTTTACCCAAATCTATTTTTGGTAAAGACCTCTTAAAGTCCGGATCATTATATATATATATATATATATATATATATATATATATATATATATATATATATATATATATATATATATATATATATATATATATATATATATATATATATATATATATATATATATATATATATATATATATATATATATATATATATATATATACATATATACTTCCTCCGTATTCAATTATGTGCAACTTTTGGGTCCGACACGGACTCCTAGGCAAAACTTTTAGTGGTGTATTAGAGTAGATTAATTATGTTTGGTGGGGTGGGATTAGAGTATAAAAAAGTAAGAGAGAGAAATTTTTTAGAGGGAAAATTTTTTAGTGGGAAACATTTTCCCACCAAATTCAATTTGGTTTTAAAACCATTCAATTTTACTAAAATTTAAGATTCATACAAAATATTTGGAGGGAATTCTAAATTTACCCAAATTTAAGAGATGAAATTTTTTCAAATCATTAACAATTCTAAAACCATTCTAAATTTCATCCAACCCATACATACACAAACTTCATACATCAGCTTCATCACCAACATACATCAACTTCATCAACCAACCCATACTTCCATCAAAAAGTTCATAACCAACCATAAAATAGAAACAGAAACTTCATCACCAACAAATTACATCAACTTCATCATAATCAAGTTCTTAGAAAATGTAGTACTACACAAAATGAGACCTAAGTACTAGTTATATTACAATATCATCATTTTAGCTGCAGCATCATCATACATCAACAAAAGTGGTTGTGTTTGAGGTCTTCAAAAAAACACCAACCGCAACTGCATCACCAACCACAAATCTGGGGGGACATCAACAAAAAGCAAGCAACATGCCAAGTGATTTCGATGATAATTTTTTTGACATTGACATTCTTCTCATGGAAGAAGAAATTTATTGGAACTCAGTTCATGAAACAGAGACAGCAACAGCAACAGCAACCCAAGAACAAACTGAAGCAAATTTGCATCAAGTACAACAGCCAAAAGGCAGGAAGCAGCTCACAGTACATCAAAAAAGACAATTAGTGGATGCATTTCTACACAATTTGGATGGTAAGAAGTTACCAAGGGGTTTCCAGACAAGTCAAGCAAAGAAATTCAACGTACACAAAAGCACAATTCTGAGATTGCACAGAGAAGTACTCAGACAAATGGAAATTGGGAATGTCATTGATGTCAGAAGTAAAAAACTAGGAAGAACAGGACCCAAACCATTCATATTCACTGATCAAATGTTGCAGTCAGTCCCACTTTGCAAAAAGACAACATGCAGAAGTTATGCTGCAGCTCTAAATGTATCACATGGCACAATTCAAAGTTTAAAAAAAAAAGGGAGACTCAGAACACATACAAGCTCCAACCATCCAGCACTAACTCCAAACCATAAGTTGGCAAGAATGAAATGGGTTTTATTTCATATACTACCTGCTGAACATGGGTCAAACCCAAAATTCATGGATATGCAAAATGTGGTTCATGTTGATGAAAAGTGGTTTTATTTAAACCCAGAGACAAGAAGGTTCTATCTTCTTCCAAATGAGGAAGATCCTTATAGATGTCAACAATCCAAAAGATTCAAAGTCAAGGGCATGTTCATGGCAGTGGTTGGTAAGCCACTTACATCAGCTGATGGTGCTATTATACATGATGGTAAGTATGGCATATTTGAGTTTGCTTATGAACAAAGAGCTGCGAAGAAAAGTAAAAACAGGGAGGCAGGGACGTTGGAAGTCAAGCCCACAGTTAACATCAACAAGCAAGAAATCAGAAAAATGCTACTTAATAAGGTAATTCCATCATTAAAAAGTCAATGGCCATCATCTTTGCCAAAGGATATCATATTACAGTGGGATAATGCAAGACCCCATCAAATTCCTACAGACTCTGAATTTTTAGATGCATGTAACTCAGATGGTTTCTGCATCCAGCTCAAATTTCAACCAGCACAATCTCCAGACTTGAATGTGCTTGATTTAGGTTTGTTCAGTGTCATTCAATCACTACAATATCAAACCTTTCCAAAAAATTTAAGGGAATTGATAGATAAAGTGAAGGAAGCTTATGAAATTTTCAATCCAGTGCTGAACAAATACACTTGGATCACACTACAAACATGCATGATTGAGATCCTCAAAGTGCAAGGAGGAAACAATTACAAGATCCCACACATGGGTAAAAAGAAACTTGATCATATGGGACTTCTACCAGAAATTTTAGAAGTTGACAAGAATTTGGTAGCACAATCTGTTGATTACCTCAACAATGTTTTCATTGACACAGCACAATTTCAAGCTGAGGACACAATGATGGAGGTTGATGCAGATTAGTCAACATAAAGGGACTCAAGGCTTTAGTCACACTGCCACACTTAACCATGAAAACCATTCATAACTTTACTTTTGTTTTTGGCTTTCATTGAATGTTGTTGGTTAGGTGTATTTTGTGATTGTAATGAATGGCAGTGTTAACTATCCTTTTTTGAAAAGATAATGCATAATTTTGTATGACTCATAAACATTCAAAAGTCTCCCTTTTTTTTAAAAAAATTATGGTTGTGGACATGACAACTTCATCCATCAGAGGTTTTTTTTTTCCATATTCATACCAAATATGGTTACCTCAACAACAACTAATAAATAGTTGTTGGAGCAAACCCATTATCTGATTGAATCATGAAATGAGTCCCTTCATCATTTGGATGCACAAATGTTCTCTCTTCTATAGTCATTGAGAACAGAAAAAACAAGCACAGGGACTCTAAGGCAACACATAGTGGGACTAACTTGCATACAAAACATAAGTTTACTCCTCATTCATCAAGTCATCCATTCCCAAACACCACAAGCACAGGGACTCTAAGGCAACAGAACATGAATGAACAACAATCAACAAGAATCAACATGAATCAACTGCAACAGAACACAATTCAACAGCAAGAGAACATGAATCAATATGAATTCAACCAACCTAACAACAGCAACACAACATGAATCAACAAGCAACAGAACATGAATGAACATGCCTGAACAGAACATGAATGAACAAGAATCAACATGAATCAACATGAATCAACATGAATCAACAAGAATGAACATGAATCAACAGCAACAAAACATGAAACAACACAATCTAGTTCAATCAACTGCAACAGAACACAATTCAACAGCACATGAATCAAATTCAACCTACCCTAAAAACCAAAGCAGTAAAAGCATGTGAGGGACAAAAATAAAGGGAGAAAGAGTTAGAATATTTATACACTGCCAAGTCAGTAAAACCGAACCCAGAATTCATCTTCAGAACTAGAACAAGCAATAGGTGAAGGTGGTTCAAAACGAACACGCTTATTTCCAACCAATGAACCAGGACCCGTTGAAGGGTCTTCATCATCTTCAGAAATGGTTAGGGACTCAGAACAGCTATTACAACCATCATCACTTTCATCCAACACAATGACCTCTTTAGAAGCCTCAGGAACGACCTCTTTAGGTTTTTCAGTCGAGGAAACCCCAGATCCATCACAATCAAACGAAAGCTTAGCACCACCAGTACAACCCCTTATCCTTCTCATCTGGGCCACAGATCTACAGCGTACAGATCTACTCCGTACACCAGGAGGAGTAAATCTTAACCCTGACCTAGTAAATCCGGGTAATGGTGGTGGTGAAGTTTCCACCTGTAAAGGAACCGTCTTAGAAGGACTGGTATTAGGGTTTTTTTTTGTAGGGGAACTCATGGTAGATCTGAAACCAAATTCGAAGAAGATGAACAATTAGGGTTTGTACTGGAGAATGAATCGGGGTTTCCAAAACGAAGTGTGACAGAGGTCTTCCTCTTTTATAGTGAGAGGAGTAGAGTTAACGTCATTGAATGAAGGTAGAAGACGAAGTGACGTGCTATTAATGGAGGTGGTTGAAGACGCCATAAGTAGTGGCTGCAGAAAGGTACACAAAGATTGAAGAGTTGTATCGAGAAAGGAGAAGTCACAACTTCTCTTTTATAGAGAGAAACACAGATAATGGCCATTCAATGGAGGTAGAAGATGAAGTGACATCTCATTAATGGTGGGGGTTGAAGATAACCACAAACACAACCCTAGCAAGATTTCAAAAGTAATCTTTTTTTTTTTTTTTAAGGTAAGATTTCAAAAGTAATCTAGGGTTGGTTTCAAAAATTTTGGTGGGAATAATTAGAATAATGGGTTAGATTAATGGAATACTTAGTAAAATTAAAAACTTATTAGTATTGTTAAGTAGGGGCAAGTTGGTAAATTCAGCATAAAAAATTTACTATAAATGGAAAGAAAAAAAAAAGTTGCAGATAATAAAATACGCCATTTTTGGCAAAAGTTGCAAATAACTGAATACGGAGGAAGTATATATAATATATATATATATATATATATATATATATATATATATATATATATATATATATATATTATATATATTATATATATATATATATATATATATATATATATATATATATATATATATATATATATATATATATATATATATATATACCTATATATAT